>WNWK01004709.1:0-22500 GCA_009830355.1 Cherax destructor
GAAGGAAGAGTCGAATCGTCATGTAAGGGTCGTGGTCGTTTGGATGTGGGACCGGGGGTGGTCCGATGGGAGACGGGCGAGCGATTCGAAAATTGCCGCACCGTCGAGGGAGAAGCCGGAATCAAGGTCAGAGAAGAGCGAAGGTCAGATACGTCAAAAGGGCCGGTCGGAACCCCAGTACCTGAAGCAGGTGACGAGCAGGCACCAGCAAGAGGTACAGGGGTATTAGAGCTGTCCGGGACGAGGTAGGGTCAGAACTAGGTGCGGTATCAGGAAGGGGCCCGGGGGTATTGGGTTCATGGATTGGGTCAGCCATGGTTAGGTTACTTCTTTCTTTTTATTTTTAAGAAAAAAAAAAGAAGAAAAAAAAAATAAAAATAAAAAAAAGAATAAAAAGGGAACGTGGAGGAATAGCTCCTAGGAGGAATGGAAGGGGCGTAAATCCCCCTCCGCGCCCAAGAGGACCTCAACACCGCTAGTAGTGCAGATGCTGCATGGAACCCGTGCCATACCCTACCCTTCATGCCAGTAAACCAGCAATCCGGGATAGCAACCTCACATCCACCGAGCCACCTCGGCGGACAAAAGAGAGGGCGGCCGGATATCTGCCACAAAGCATACCGCCTTCGGCCACCATCCCCGGAATCCGAAGGTGGCCTCCAGAGATACACCCGTCGCCCGAAAGATACCCAAGGCCACTCCCGGGGAGACCGGAGAGGGACGGGACATCCCCAGGCGATCCAGATTCCACGGCAAACTACACCACCACCAAGGACCTCAACGGAATGGGATGGACCACGATACCCTTCCCCCTACCTAGGAACTAGAATGCCTGTGGAGGGAAGCTCCCAGGTTAAAAATGGGAAGGAAATAAGGGAGGGATGAGGAGGAAGAGGAGGAAAGGGAAAAGGGAGGATGGGGAAAATGGGAAAGGGAGGGGGATTGGGGGTAATTAGGTTCGGTCTGAGGAAGATGACCAAAAGGTCCAATTCCTCAGACCAAGAGCCTCTTCACCACAGCAAGGAGCCCCCCTTGAAGAGGAGCTCGCTTAGTAGCCTCTTCACTTCCTCCTCAGTTGTGTGTATCGTGTCCAGCACCTGATGGTGTACCCTACCTCTCCTCCTTTCTGGAGGCCCTTCTATTTCCTCTGTGAACACCTCTTTGAATCTCATGTTGAGCTCCTCACACACTTCGTGGTCATTTCTTGTGACCTTCCCTCCTTCCTTCCTCAGCCTGATCACCTGGTCCTTGACTGTTGTTCTCCTCCTGATGTGGCTGTACAACAGCTTTGGGTCAGATTTTGCTTTCGCTGCTATGTCATTTTCATATTGTCTTTGGGCTTCCCTTCTTACCTGTGCATATTCATTTCTGGCTCTACGACTGCTCTCCTTATTCTCCTGTGTTCTTTGCCTTCTATACTTCTTCCATTTCCTGGCACACTTGGTTTTGGCTTCCCTGCACCTTTGGGTGAACCATGGGCTCATCCTGGCTTTTTCGCTTTTCCTGTTACCCTTGGGTATAAACCTCCCCTCAGCTTCCGTGCAAATTGTTGTCATATATTCCATCATCTCGTTTACCGACTTCCCTGCCAGCTCTCTGTCCCACTGAACTCCGTGCAGGAAGTTCTTCATGCCCACGTAGTCACCTTTCTTGTAGTTTGGCTTCATTTGTGCAGCCCTTCCTGCTTCCCCCTCCACTTGTAACTCTACTATGTAGTCGAAGCTTAGAACCATATGATCACTGGCCCCAAGGTGGCTTTCATGTGTGATGTCCTCAATGTCTGCGCTACTCAGGGTGAATACTAGGTCCAGTCTCGCTGGTTCGTCCTCCCCTCTCTCTCTGGTATTGTCCCTTACATGTTGGTACATGAGATTTTCCAGTACCACCTCCATCATTTAGCCCTCCATGTTTCTTGGCCCCCATGTGGTTCTAAGTTCTCCCAATCGATTTCCTTATGGTTGAAGTCACCCATGATCAGTAGCTTCGCCCTGCTCGCATGAGCCCTTCTGGCCAATTCGGCCAGTGTGTCAACCATCGCTCTATTACTCTCATCATACTCTTGCCTTGGTCTCCTGCTGTTCTGTGGTGGGTTATACATCACTGCAATTATCACCTTTGGACCTCCGGACTGAAGTGTTCCTATTATACAATCTCCTGCTTCTCCTCTGTCCCTCTCTCCAGCTCATCAAAATCCCATCTGTTTTGATCAGCAGTGCCACTCCTCCACCCTTTCTGTTCCCTCTGTCTTTCCTCAGGATCTGGTATCCCGTTGGAAAGATGGCATTTGTTATCATCCCTGTGAGCTTTGTTTCAGTGAGGGCTATGATGTCCGGTGATGCCTCTTTGATTCTTTCATGCCACTCCTCCCACTTATTCGTTATTCCATCTGTGTTCGTGTACCATACATTCAGTTTCCTCTCCAACACTGTGTTTCGGGGGGTCTGTGGGGGTGGGGGCGCTGGCGGTGTGCTGGGGGATTCTACTGCATAGTGAGGGGTGGGGGATGTAAGTGTGGATTGTGGTCTGTGTTGGGATAGCGTGTTTGGTTTTGGGGTTCTGGGGATGGGTTTGTGTGTGCTAATTCCTGTTGCTCTTCCCTGTTCTGGTTGGTTTCTGCTGATTCTGTCTGTCTCTCTCTTCCCAGCTCCTATCGCTTTTGCCTCCACTCCCTCAGCTGCTGTCTTTCTGTTTTTGTTCTGTCCCGGTCTAGGAACCCCCTTCTGTATGCTGACGATTCCTTCAGCCGTGGTTTCTCTTGCAGGACCCTGTTTCGCACTGTTTCTGTCTTGAAGATCAGCTTGACTGGCCGTTTTCTCCCCTTCACGTACCCCCCTATTCTCTGAAAATTTACTATCTCAGACATGTCCTCTTCGCCTATTTCTCTAATGACATTCTCAATCTGTGTGTGTGTGTGTGTGTGTGTGTGTGTGTGTTGTATGTGTACTCATCTAATTCTCACCTAATTGTGGTTGCAGGGGTCGAGACTCAGCTCTTGGCCCCGCCTCTTCACTGTCCGATACTGGGTCCCTTCTCTCCCTGCTCCATGAGCTTTATCATACCTCATCTTAAAGCTATGTATGGTTCCTGCCTCCACTACGTCACTTTCTAGGCTATTCCACTTCCTGACTACTCTATGGTTGAAGAAATGCTTCCTAACATCCCTTTGACTCATCTGAGTTTTTAACTTCCAATTGTGCCCCCTTGTTTCTGTGTCCCCTCTCTGGAACATCCTGCCACTATCTACCTTGTCAATTCTCCGCAGTATTTTGTATGTCGTTATCATGTCTCTTCTAACCCTCCTGTCCTCCAGTGTTGTCAGGCCGATTTCCCTTAACCTTTCGTCGTAGGACATTCCCCTGAGCTCTGGAACTAACCTTGTCGCAAACCTTTGCACTTTTTCTAATTTCTTGACGTGCTTGACCAGGTGTGGGATCCAAACTGGTGCTGCATACTCTAGTATGGGCCTGACGTACACGGTGTACAGTGTTTTGAACGATTCCTTATTAAGGTATCGGAACGCTAATCTTAGGTTTGTCTGTCGCCCATATGCTGCCGCAGTTATCTGGTTGATGTGTGCTTCCGGAGACGTGCTTGGTGTTATACTCACCCCAAGGTCTTTCTCCTTTAACGAGGTTTGCAGTTTTTGTCCACCTAGCCTGTACTCTGTCTGCGGTCTTCTTTGCCCTTCCCCGATCTTCATGACTTTGCATTTGGCGGGATTAAATTCGAGAAGCCAGTTGCTGGACCAGGTGTCCAGCATGTCCAGGTCTCTTTGAAGTCCTGCCTGATCCTCATCCGATTTAATTCTCTTCATTAATTTCACATCATCTGCGAACAGAGACACTTCTGAGTCTATCCCGTCCGTCATGTCATTCACATATACCAAGAATAGCACTGGTCCTAGGACTGACCCCAGCGGGACCCCGCTCGTCACAGGCGCCCACTGTGATACCTCATCACGTACCATGACCCGTTGTTGCCTCCCTGTCAGGCATTCTCTGATCCATTGCAGTGCCCTTCCTGTAATACACGCCTGATCCTCCAGCTTCTGCACTAATCTCATATGAGGTACTGTGTCGAAGGCCTTCCTGCAGTCCAGGAAAATGCAATCAACCCACCCCTCTCTCTCGTGTCTTACCTCTGTTACTTTGTCATAGAACTTCAGGAGGTTTGTTACACAGGATTTGCCTTCCATGAATCCGTGCTGGCTGTCGTTGATAATCCTGTGCTGTTCCAGGTGCTCCACCACTCTTCTCCTGATGATTTTCTCAACGACTTTGCACACTATACACGTAAGTGACACTGGTCTATAGTTTAGTGCCTCTTTTCTGTCTCCTTTCTTAAAAATGGGAACTACATTTGCCTTTTTCCATACTTCAGGTAGCTGCCCAGTTTCAAGGGATGTGTTGAATATTGTGGTTAGTGGTACACACAGTGTGTGTGTGTATGTGTGTGTGTGTGTGTGTGTGTGTGTATTCATAATATGATTTCTCTATGTTAAGTGTCTTTCTATCTCCCATTAAAGGTAGCAGTTAACCCATGGAAAAATATACACATAAAGAGGCACAGACCAGAATCATGGTTCATCTTCGACACGTCTACGAGAAGGTGCCACCATTCTTGTCCTCACCGTAAACACAGACATCAGTCATATTATTTGGCCTAATGTTCAACATGATGTCTTCACATCCTTAAATGTTCTACGTGATGCCTTCACATCCACAAATGTTCAACATGATGCCTTCACATCCACAAATGTTCAACATGATGCCTTCACATCCACAAATGTTCAACATGATGCCTTCACATCCACAAATGGGCACACATGTTGCAGTGGGGTTGAGCAAAGGTTCAACTTGACCATACCAACGTTACTTGATTCATGCTTAGAAAGTATAAGAAAGAGGGAAGTCTTAGTGGAGTATAAGAAAGAGGGAAGTCTTAGCGTTAGGAAAGGGAAGAAGAGGAGAGAGTTGATGTTGATAGGTATGGTAAATGGGTGATTACCCCTTCCATCCCTCTCTCACACACACACACAAGAGGCGGGGCCAGGAGCTGAGTCTCGACCCCTGCAACCACAATTAGGCGAGTACACACACACACACATAGACAGGATGTTCCAAAGATGGGACATAGAAACAAGGGATCACAATTGGAAGTTGAAGACTCAGACGAGTCAAAGGGATGTTAGGAAGTATTTCTTCAGTCATAGAGTTGTCAGGAAGTGGAATAGTTCAGCCTGCTGGACCCCTCTGCTTACAGCAGCCTGCTGGACCTCCCTGCTTACAGAAGATTGCTGGACCCCCTCCCCTGCTTACAGCACAGTCTGCTGGACCTCTTTCCCTGCTTGCAGCAGAGTTTGCTGGACCTGTTTCCCTGCTTGCAGTAGAGTCTGCTGGACCCCCTCCAATGCTTTCTGTCTCCTACACATTCTCCCATGGCTGCAGCAGAGTCTGCTGGATCTCCTCCAACGGCTTCAGCAGAGTCTGCTGAACCTCCTACGATGGCTGCAGCAAAGTCTGATGGACCTTCTCCAATGGCTGCAGCAGAGTTTGCTAGACCCCTTCATTGTTTGCAGCAGAGTCTGCTTGATCTTCAATGGTTGCAGCAGAGTCTGCTGGAAACCCTCCAATGATTGCAGTAGTGTCTGCTGGACTTAATACAGTGGCTGGAGCAGTCTGTAGAACTTTCTCCAATGATTGCAGGCAGCAGAGTCTGCTGGAGCCTCTCCAATGGATGCAGAAGAGTCTGCAGAACCTCCTCCAATGGTTGCTGCAGAATCTGTTTGACCTCATTTAACGGTTGCAGCAGAGTTTGTTGGACCCCCTTCAATGGGTGCAGCAGAGTCTGCTGGATCCCCTTCAATGGATGCAGCAGAGTCTGCTGGGATGAGTAAATGTTATCCAGGTGGCACCGGCAATGCATTGTGGAAGCAGGAAAAAGTAAGAGAGAGAGAGAGAGAGAGAGAGAGGGGGGGTAGGGAGGGGACCACAGGAAAAACTCTGGCATCTGGGTGGGTGACGGGGGTAAAGGTCGTCAAGATAGGCTATTCAGACTCCTAATTAACTCCCTCACAGGAGCCCGGGCTCGAATAAAATTGAGAAATGTGAAGCTCTTAGAAAATTTGGTCTTTTCTGAGTCACGTGATTATTAAAAGGTTGCTTTTGATGTTAGCATAAAAAAAAAAAAAAGAGATCAAATGTTGCGGATATTTCCACACGTTTTGGCCGAGTTTCACATTGGTTCGGGCGGGAGGAAGCCTCGTGAAGCTTCCCTTTGATCTGCGCTCAGCAGGCAGCTGGGGGAGAGGAACGAGAGATACTCCCGTCTAGTGTAAACAATAGTAGAGTACAAACAATGAACCACAAAACAGGTGTTTGTTAGCCAGGGTAGAAAGGGGCGAGCACTGGCAGCGGGGTAGTGAGGGACCCACCATTGACAACTTGCTCCCTACACTTTTCGATCTTCAAATTGGGCGAAGCTATTATAACCCGACAATACACGTGAGAATTCATCGAGGCAACGGGGATTAAGGCCAGGGATTATTTACGGCTTCTCCGCTCTCATAGCTTTCTTTCCTTACTATTTCTGTAGCGCTTTCCAGGAGGCGGAGATTTCTCGCACGACTCATCAATGAAATTATTGTAAAATTGAACTATGGATTTTGCAACCTTAATCCTCCACCTATCTTTAGTAGAACTTATTGACAACATATGATATTTTTTCGATATCCGAGCCAAGAATTTTGTGAGTGAAAGGTATTGACTATCATATTCTCCCCCCAGGGAGGAGGTACGTAATATTATATGACAAGGCAAGCATTTTTAGCCGTGCATTGTGTACTTATTTCTGAGAACATGAACTGCTGGTACGTGCATGTTTATTTACAAAAAAAATATCCCTCTGCATGTGTACTTGCATGATCTTAATCGATGGACTTTTAATGTGTTATCAATTATTCCGTTTGTTGGCTCGTCTCCAGTCCCAGTGTCTCTTCATGTGTTTGGTGGCTCGTCTCCAGTCCCAGTGTCTCTTCATGTGTTTGGTGGCTCGTCTCCAGTCCCAGTGTTTCTTCATGTGTTTGGTGGCTCGTCTCCAGTCCCAGTGTCTCTTCATGTGTTTGGTGGCTCGTCTCCAGTCCCAGTATCTCTTCATGTGTTTGGTGGCTCGTCTCCAGTCCCAGTGTCTCTTCATGTGTTTGGTGGCTCGTCTCCAGTCCCAGTGTCTCTTCATGTGTTTGGTGGCTCGTCTCCAGTCCCAGTGACTCTTCATGTGTTTGGTGGCTCGTCTCCAGTCCCAGTATCTCTTCATGCGTTTGGTGGCTCGTCTCCAGTCCCAGTGTCTCTTCATGTGTTTGGTGGCTCGTCTCCAGTCCCAATGTCTCTTCATGTGTTTGGTGGCTCGTTTCCAGTCCCAGTGACTCTTCATGTGTTTGGTGGCTCGTCTCCAGTCCCAGTGTCTCTTCATGTGTTTGGTGGCTCGTCTCCAGTCCCAGTGACTCTTCATGTGTTTGGTGGCTCGTCTCCAGTCCCAGTGTCTCTTCATGTGTTTGGTGGCTCGTCTCCAGTCCCAGTGTCTCTTCATATGTTTGGTGGCTCGTCTCCAGTCCCAGTGTCTCTTCATGTGTTTGGTGGCTCGTCTCCAGTCCCAGTGTCTCTTCATGTGTTTGGTGGCTCGTCTCCAGTCCCAGTGTCTCTTCATGTGTTTGATGGCTCGTCTCCAGTCCCAGTGTCTCTTCATGTGTTTGGTGGCTCGTCTCCAGTCCCAGTGTCTCTTCATGTGTTTGGTGGCTCGTCTCCAGTCCCAGTGTCTCTTCATGTGTTTGGTGGCTCGTCTCCAGTCCCAGTGTCTCTTCATATGTTTGGTGGCTCGTCTCCAGTTCCAGTGTCTCTTCATGTGTTTGTCTTGTACAGCTGTACTTAGTAAGATTATTCAGGTATACACAAATACAGTTACATAGATTATCATACATAGCAGCATATGTGTAGAGAACCCAGGATAACCCAAAAAACAAGGTGTGACTTATTTCCATTGGGGTCCATTTAATACCTTAATATTATACACTGTAGTAGATATATGTTATTATACTATAAAGGATATACTAGGAATAAGGTAAAAAGAGTTATTTACATTTACATGTATGTTAGCTAAAAAAATAAAAAATCATTCTCCTCCCTTTCTGTCGCTACATTCATTAGGTACCTTTTGGTTCTCTTCTTGAACTGGCTCATGCTATGACTGGCTTTGACATGTGCAGGCAGTTTTTTCCATTCCTTTATTGCTGTACAATAAAAGGTGTTTGAAGCCTGGCCACTGACTGTGGGTACTACAAAGTTGTGCTCTCTTCCCCTAGTACTATGACTGCTTTGGTTCCCAACCTTGACAAAATTGGCAGCAAGATATTCTGGACACTGTTTGTGAGCTATTTTATAAACTTGATTCAATTTAAGTTGTTTTACTCTGTCTTCAATATTCAGCATATCCAATTGTTGTAATTCATCCTGGCCTACATGTTCTCTTGGTCCCAGGTCCAGGAGAACATTTGTTGTACATCTGTACTTGTATGTTATGTTTGTTTTGTACAGCTGCACTCGTACGTTACGTTTGTATTATAGAGATGCACTTCTATATATACACTTCATATACGTATGAATTACATACGTGTATACATGTGTGTTAACCACATACGTGTATACCACCTCTGTCTTAATAATACATGGTTGCTACATGTGTGTGTACGGCCTACACGTGTGCACTACACGTGTGTACAGAATAAAGGGGACACAGGTAGAGGCTGAAAACACAGATGAGCCATAGGGACGTAAGGAAGTAATACCTGAGTCTGAGGATGTGTATATGACAGTGGTGGATGCAAACTCAATACACAGCTTCAAGAGTAGATATGATAAGGTCCAAGAGGACAGAAATCAGTGAGGACAGTTAAACTGGACTAAGACGCAGGGACCAGGAGCTGAGTCTCGACTCCAGCAAGCATAACTCGGTGTGTAATCTTCGGTAAAATAAATAATAAAAATAACTGTAAATCCACAAGATGACTTTGATAACTTAAAGAAATGTTGAGATAAATGAATGATGGTGTTAATGTAGATAAAAGTCATGTGACACAAGTGGAAAAAAACCACATGAAGAATATAAACAGTGATAAGAGAGAGAGAGAGAGAGAGAGAGAGAGAGAGAGAGAGAGAGAGAGAGAAGGAGAGAGAGAAAGAGAGAAAAGAGAGAGAGAGAAAGAAGAGAGAGAGAGAGAGAGAAGAGAGAGAGAGAGAGAGAGAGAGAGAGACCTGACACTTATTAGTAACAAAAAAGTTTTGGCTGGATCATCATATAAACGAAACTGAAGAATTCATTTTGTTACGCTGGCGAATTATTATAAAATAGATTTCGAATGTATGGATGGGGAAATGCTTAAAAAAAAAGAGCTGCATTCATTGTAAATTAGGCCAAATTTATGAAGCGGTTGTGTGGTTGTCCACGCCTGAGATAACTATATATATCAGAGTTGGTGTGTGATCTGAGGAAGGTAACCCAGTACTGCATAACCCTAGTTCATTGAGCGAAACGTTGCCACAATGAAACGTCGCATTAGTTGCACTTGTTTCCTTTAACGTAACAATAAATATAGAGGACATAATAACACCATATAAAGTTGAAAAAGATCATGAAAGAATAAATAAAGATTATTTCTCAGTTCTTGCAACGATGACAACAAACATAACCGAAGATAACACAGAAACCAGAATTGTTTTTTCTTCTTCTCAGAGTAATGGAAGTAGAGCAGCCAGTGTTTCAGCCAGTGTTTCAGCCAGTGCTTCAGCCAGTGCTTCAGCCAGTGTTTCAGCCAGTGCTTCAGCCAGTGCTTCAGCCAGTGCTTCAGCCAGTGTTTCAGCCAGTGCTTCAGCCAGTGCTTCAGCCAGTGTTTCAGCCAGTGTTTCAGCCAGTGTTTCAGCCAGTGTTTCAGCCAGTGCTTCAGCCAGTGCTTCAGCCAGTGCTTCAGCCAGTGTTTCAGCCAGTGTTTCAGCCAGTGTTTCAGCCAGTGTTTCAGCCAGTGTTTCAGCCAGTGTTTCAGCCAGTGTTTCAGCCAGTGTTTCAGCCAGTGTTTCAGCCAGTGTTTCAGCCAGTGTTTCAGCCAGTGCTTCAGCCAGTGCTTCAGCCAGTGTTTCAGCCAGTGTTTCAGCCAGTGTTTCAGCCAGTGTTTCAGCCAGTGTTTCAGCCAGTGTTTCAGCCAGTGTTTCAGCCAGTGCTTCAGCCAGTGCTTCAGTCAGTGTTTCAGCCAGTGTTTCAGCCAGTGTCGAGTGTTTCAGCCAGTTTTCAGCCAGTGTTTCAGCCAGTGCTTCGCCAGTGCTTCAGCCAGTGCTTCAGCCAGTGTTTCAGCCAGTGTTTCAGCAGTGTTTCAGCCAGTGTTTCCCGTGTTTCAGCCAGTTGTGTTCAGCCAGTGCTTCAGCCAGTGCTTCAGTCAGTGTTTCAGCAATGTTTCAGCGTGTTTCAGCCAGTGTTTGCCAGTGTTTCAGCCAGTGCTTCAGCCAGTGTTCAGCCAGTGTTTCAGCCAGTGTTCAGCCAGTGTTCAGCCAGTGTTTCAGCCAGTGTTTCAGCCAGTGTTTCAGCCAGTGTTTCGCCAGTGTTCAGCAGTGCTTCAGCCAGTGTTTCAGCATGTTTCACATGTTTCAGCCAGTGTTTCAGCCAGTGTTTCAGCCAGTGTTTCAGCCTGTGTTTCAGCCAGTGCTTCAGCCAGTGCTTCAGTCAGTGTTTCAGCCAATGTTTCAGCCAATGTTTCAGCCAGTGTTTCAGCTAGTGCTTCAGCCAGTGTTTCAGCCAGTGTTTCAGCCAGTGTTTCAGCCAGTGCTTCAGCCAGTGTTTCAGCCAGTGTTTCAGCCAGTGTTTCAACCAGTGTTTCACAGTGCTTCAGCCAGTGTTTCAGCCAGTGCTTCAGACAGTGTTTCAGCCAGTGTTTCAGCCAGTGCTTCAGCCAGTGAAATTAAAAAAAAAAACATGTAATGAACAAATTATTGAAGACGAGGCACCACGAGCCTAACTAACATGTGTAACAGTATTAATAATAATAATAATAATAATAATATCTTCATTTCTACAAGTACAAGGTATACAGGCCTATTCCGAAAGGTTTCGCCTACACAGTAGGCTTCTTCAGTCGAGTACAGAAGAGTTTCAGAATAAATATACCTGGGTGTAGCAACAGTACACACACCAGGACTAGCAGCCAATAACTGCCATTTTCCCCTCATCATTTACCCAACTTCTCCCTCTCCCAATTTTTCCCTCCGTCCCCACACCCTCTCCCCCACAACCTTGCACTACTTCCACTAATAATCAACAACCAGAAGCAACAAACAACAACCTGTTCCTAATATCCTCAACCCCCAACTCACCTCTCCTCTAATTCCATTCACCCTTCCTCTCTCTCTCTCTCTCTCTCTCTTTCTCTCTCTCTCTCCCATCCTATTAACACTAACACTCGCATTCCTTCCCAATACCAGAAGTTGTAGCAAAGTGAATGATAAAAAGATCAGAGTGTGGTATATAAATGCAGATGGAATTACAGACAAAAGTGGTGAACTAAAGAACAAGGCAGCCAGACATTATAGCTATCACAGAGACAAAGCTGTCTGGAATGATACTCAATGCATTATTTCTAGGGGATTCTGTGACACTGGTAAGGGAGGTCATTCAATAGAAATATTTAAGGAGCCCAAAAATTTCGGCACCAGGTACTTCGTGTTAACACGACCATAACTTTACTAAGGGTAAGCATTTAGGAGTGACAAAAATTATCTATAAAAACTCAAGACATATTTGAGACGGTATGTATATTAAACCCTGCCGTGAGAGGTACTTTATTTTGAGTAGAAAAAAAAAGGCCCAGGGGAGGAGTGGCTCTAATGGTAAGCTATCAGTGGACTTTTTGAGGTATACTGAGAAATATGAGCATTGATGATTTCCATGATTATTTAATAGGAAAAATAATGAGTGGTGGACTCAAAGTAATAGTAAGAGTGATTTATAACCCTCCACTCAGCAGTGGAAGACTGGGGAAGGAGTACGTAGAGAACAACAAAGCCACAATACAAATAATAGACAAAGCTGCACAAAAATTGAGTGGACCAAAGCAAAGCTTCTGGTAGAAGGGGGAATTCAATCACAAGGAAATAGATTGGGAGAACTGGGATCTGCATGGTAGGGGGGGGGGTGTCAGGAACATAGGAAAACTGGTGAAGAGGGTCTTGGGAAATTTCATGACTCGACATTTTAAAGAAGTTACAAGAGTTATAATAATAATAATAATAATAATAATAATAATACAAGAATGAAGGCATAGCAAAAACCAACCTGACTTGACCTGATTCTTACTTTAAATGAATATGGCATAGATAATATAGGATGTAGGCTACGACGAGGAGATAATGACCACACACTGCTTACTTTTTAATATCTAGTAGAAAAGGGAGTGAAGAGAAGAGAATTAGGTATAAATAATAATCAGATTACTTGCAGCCTTGAAGAAGGGTTGTAGAGTGTTATGCAGGCGTCTTCTCCCATCCATCCTTCCTTGAGGACTCGCAGAGGACCTCGTACATTGTGCCCGAAGATTAGCTCAAATGGACTGTACCCTGTTGATTCCTGCACAGTTTCATTGCGAACAGCAACAGAGGAAGTGATTCATCTCAGTCTGTAGGAAAATGTATGCAAAAAGTTCACATGGTTTTTAACGTCTGATGAAATCTTTCCAAGGCGCCTTGGGACTGAGGATGATAGGCAGTGGATAATTTATGAACTATACCTAGCCTAGTTAAAGTTTCCCTAAAAGCTTTTGCTGTAAAGTTAGTACCCTGATCAGTCTGGATAGACTTAGGAATGCCAAAGTAAGATATAAATTTAGTTATGGCTTTAAGAATGGTTTTTAGTGTTTATACTGCGCATTGGGACTGCTTCCGGATACCTAGTAGCTTTGTCCATTATAGTAAATAAGTACTGGTTTTCTGACTTGGATTTTGGTAATGGTCCCACACAATCAATGATTAACTCTGCAAACGGTTCTTCATCTGCAGGTATGGGATGAAGTGGCGCAGGTTTAATGGGGTGTCCAGGTTTATCTACTTGCTGACATCTCCTACAAGAGAGGATGTGATCTTCACATCTTGCCTTATTTTTGGCCAGTAAAACTCTTTCAGTATTCTATAAGACTTTTTGTAATTCCTAAATGGCATCCTAAAGAGGAATTGTGGGCTATGTTCAAAATTTGTGACCTAAATTTCTTAGGCACTACCAATCTATCTGATTTTGGGTTAACCCCTACCTCCTTACCAGTCTCTGTACAGAAGAGTAGGTTGTGTTTAATTTTATATTTGACTGGGTGATCTGAGTGGGATTCACCCATGGCTGCCTGAAAAACGAAGTTTAAGGAAGGAACTCTTCGCTGTTCTCCCCGAAAGGACAGTCCCTCGGGCATGGAAACAGAGATATCTAGCAATACTGCAACCCTGGAATAGGAAGGCTTGGTCTAGGAATTTTCACTAAATTTACGAGGCTCTGGCCAGTTTTCCTCGTAAAACGAATTGTCTAGCTCTAGTCCAAGTCTGGGTCAGCATTCTCGATAGACATTCCTTGGGATTTTGCTCGAGTTATGGCCAACATCGGAGAAGAATTAGTCACTATAGGTTCTGGACATTCTGTCGAATTAAGAACGTTATTACCCAGCAATAACACAGCATCTTTCATAGGGAATCACTCAGAAACACCTAGAGTCAAATATCCTGTATATTTACTCTACGTATATTTTATGTAAAGGTACAGAAAATACAGCTCCTCCAAATGCTTCTAAGAGAACGGAGGAATGCAATGACGTTTTTTCAGAGAGGGAGAGGACTCCCTCTCTTATAAGAGAACAATAAGCCTCGGTATCCCTAAAAGTTGTTACTTCATTTTTTTTCATTCTCCTGAAGGGAGATGTGGCATGTACTGTAGTATAGGGTCATTCCACACTCTACTTCTTTCTGGCTTATCTCAAAAGGGAGATGTTGATTTTTCCTAAGGGTTGGGGGTTAACTAGGCAGCTGGACTTGATGTGGCCTGGTTTACGACAATGGTAACAGGTTACCTCATACTTTAATTTAGCTCCCTGTTGATTTTGTGGCTGGCGCCACTCTGTGTACTGGCGTCGTTGTTCACCATGAGTTTGGTATCGTTGCTCACCAGACGACTTCGTTGGCGTCGTTATTCATTTTCATCCTGCCTCTTCGTCCTCCAGTCAGGGACAGGTCCATGACGATCTCTATTCATGTCAGGCTGTTAGGAAGAAAGATTAGACCGCTTGGACAAGGAGCGGTTAGCCTCGAAAGTGTCAGCCAGCCTGGCTGCTTCTAATGCAGTGGTCAACGAATGATCTTCAAGACTCTAGCCTCTGGTCCAATAGATTCCAGCAGGTTATCCACCAAAAGTAACTGCACTAGATCACTGAATTTTGTAACACCATTCGCCTTGTACCATTTCGTAAAAGTTTTTGACTGCTGTCTTACAAAGTCTATATGAGACTGACTCAGCTGATGCTTGCATAGTTTGAATTCCCTCCTGCACTTGGCGGGAATACAATGATATGCCCCAAGAACTGTTGTTTTAATAACCCGATAATCAACAAATTCTTCATTATTTAAAACTGCTGTGAGCTCTTGAGCTTTGCCGTACAATGCTATATGCACCAGTGTTACCCAGTGCTCCCCAGGCCACCTCAGTGCTCGAGTCTTCTTCTTGTAGGTTCGCCGGTACGTCCGGCCCGGGTCTTCTCCAAATGGTGACCCGGCCCGGTTCTGGTTTTCAAAAGCCTCGAAAAACTGTTCAGGTTCAGACTTAACAAAGCGAGGAACTAACCGCACTGCTTTTTGCACGCTAAAGTAGTCACCAACAGTCTGCTTAAATTACCTCTCCTTCTCTCTATCAAACGCCTCTTAGCAAATGCTCGCTGCTCTCTGGTTGTTTCAAGATTGAGTTTAGCTAAGTCAAGCGCCAACGAAGCTGACTCGCCCTGATATAAACCCGGTGCACTGCTAGCCTGATTGCTTTGGTGTCAGCCCAGCCCTCCCACATTATGAAGGAACCTAAGCTTAAATCGGCGATTAATAGCTCCTGTAGCGGGAGATACCTCAGTTTGTTGTGCTATAGTTACTTCAACCCTTAATTTGGTACGAATAATGTCACGAAGCTGCGCAACAGTAAGAATTCGCTGTAGAGATAGTTTGGGCAGATTTAGGAGAGTATACTCAGACACCAACCACCTCACCCGTGTTATTTGCAATGCACGCAACAAGCAGCAATAGCACAGTACGACTTGCAGGATACACACACACAGTAGCAAGACTGACAGGCAACATAAAAGGCGATAGCGATGCAATCTGACCGATACCAAGACCAGCTCAAGCTCTAGCTCCATATCCTGGACAGGCCCCCATATTATGAACACAGGTAAAGAATGGCCTGTGAGACCTGGTCGTAATGGGAATTGGAGCAAACAAACTCAGTAGTAGACTATAATGTATATTTTGCCTTCACTAACTATATACAGATATGTACATTATGTATAATATGTACAGATAGAATAATAATGAGTATACACCACAGTGACAGATGGAAAAGCAGAAGCCCGAGAGAGTGTACCGTATTCAACCAGCAGGTAGGTAAGTCTGCCAATGCTTACCGCAAGTGAAGCACGTTGCTTCAGCTTTGGCAGGCTTGCCTGTGATTAATCAATGATCCAAGGTACTGATTTAACGACGGGTACCCTATTGATCGTTAAACCTTTAGCACCCAGTTCGCTGGTTGGGAGGCAGCCTATATGGGAGTGTAACATACGCAGAATAAATTGTAACATACTCATTGTATGCCACACACACACACACACACACACACACACACACACACACAGGAGAGGTTTGTCCCCAAGGGAAACAGAAGTAATGGGAAGACCAGAACGAGTCCTTGGTTCACCCAGAGGTGTAGGGAGGCAAAAAGTAAGTGTAATAGAGAATGGAAAAAGTACAGAAGACAAAGGACCCAGGAAAATAAAGAGATTAGCCGAAGAGCCAGAAACGAATATGCACAGGTAAGAAGGGAGGCTAGCGACAATATGAAAATGATATAGCATCAAAAGTCAAGTCTGACCCGAAGCTGTTGTATAGCCACATCAGGAGGAAAACAACAGTCAAGGACCAGGTAATCAGGCTGAGAAAGGAAGGTGGGGAGTTCACAATAAACGACCAAGAGGTATGTGAGGAGCTCAACATGAGATTTAAAGAAGTATTTACAGAGGAGACAGGAAGGACTCCAGGAATTCAGAATAGGGAGGTATACCAACAAGTGCTGGATGAAATACACACAACCGAGGAGGAGGTGAAGAAGCTGCTATGTGAACTTGATACCTCAAAAGCGGTGGGACCGGACAACATTTCTCCGTGGGTCCTTAGAGAGGGAGCAGAGATGTTGTGTGTGCCACTAACACAAATCTTCAACACATCCATTGAAACTGGGCAACTACCTGAGGCGTGGAAGATGGCAAATGTAGTCCCAATTTTTAAGAAAGGAGACAGACACGAGGCATTAAACTACAGACCTGTGTCACTGACGTGTATAGTATGCAAAGTCATGGAGAAGATAATCAGGAGGAGAGTGGTGGAGCACCTAGAAAGACACAAGCTTATAAACGACAACCAGCATGGTTTCAAGGAAGGAAAATCCTGTGTCACAAACCTACTGGAGTTTTATGACAAGGTAACAGAAGTAAGACACGAGAGAGAGGGTGGATAGACTGCATTTTTTGGACTGCAAGAAGGCGTTCGACACAGTTCCTCACAAGAGATTAATGCAAAAGCTAGAGGATCAGGCACACGTAACAGGAAAAGCACTGCAATGGATCAGAGAATATCTGACAGGGAGGCAACAACGAGTCATGGTACGTGACGAGATGTCAGAGTGGGCACCTGTGACGAGTGGAGTTCCACAAGGGTCAGTCCTAGGACCTGTACTGTTTTTGGTATATGTGAATGACATAACGGAAGGGATAGACTCAGAAGTGTCCCTGTTTGCAGATGATGTGAAGTTAATGAGAAGAATCAAATCAGTCGAGGATCAGGCAGGACTACAAAGAGACCTGGACAGGCTGCAAGCCTGGTCCAGTAACTGGCTCCTTGAATTTAACCCTGCCAAATGTAAAGTCATGAATATCGGGGAAGGGCAAAGAAGACCGCAGACAGAGTATAGTCTAGGTGGCCAAAGACTGCAAACCTCACTCAAAGAAAAAGATCTTGGGGTGAGTATAATACCGAGCACATCTCCTGAGGCACACATCAATCAGATAACTGCTGCAGCATACGGGCGGCTGGCAAACCTAAGAATAGCGTTCCAATACCTCACTAAGGAATCGTTCAAGACTCTGTACACCATATACGTCAGGCCCATACTGGAGTATGCAGCACCAGTTTGGAAATCACACCTGGTCAAGCACGTCAAGAAATTAGAGAAAGTGCAAAGGTTTGCAACAAGACTAGTCCCAGAGCTAAGGGGATTGTCCTACGAAGAAAGGTTAAGGGAAATCGGAATGACGACACTAGACAGGAGGGTTAGGGCAGACATGATAACGACATATAAAATACTGCGAGGAATAGATAAGGTGGACAGAGACAAGATGTTCCAAAGAGGGGACACAGAAACAAGGGGTCACAATTGGAAGTTGAAGACTCCTATGAGTCAAAGGGATGTTAGGAAGTATTTCTTCAGTCATAGAGTTGTCAGGAAGTGGAATAGCTTAGAAAGCGACATAGTGGAGGCAGGAACCATACATAGTTTTAAGACTAGGTTTGATAAAGCTCATGGAGCAGGGAGAGAGAGGACCTAGTAGCAATCAGTGAAGAGGCGGGGCCAGGAGCTATGACTCGATCCCTGCAACCACAAATAGGTGAGTACAAATAGGTGAGTACACACACACCCCTGGAGTGTACCTAGAGGGAATTCTGGGGATCAACACCCCCGCGGCCCGGTCCACGACCAGGCCTCCTGGTGGATCAGGGCCTGATCAACCAGGCTGTTACTGCTGGCCGCACGTAGTCCAACGTACGAACCACAGCCCGGCTGATCCAGCACCGACACACATACACACACACACGGGGCCAGGAGCTATGACTCGGCTCCTACAACCACATTGAGTACACACACACACACACACTCGCACACACCCTCGCACACACACTCGCGTGCGCACACACACACAAAAGTGTGTGTGTGCGTGTAAAGTATGCAAAGTCATGAAGACGATAATCAGGAAAAGAGTGGTAGAACACCTAGAACAGAATAAGCTTATAAACGACAACCAGCACGGATTCAAGGAAGGAAAATCCTGTGTCACAAACCTACTGGATTTTTATGACAAGGTAACAGAAGTAAGACACGAGAGAGAGGGGTGGACAGACTGCATTTTCTTGGCCTGCAAGGTCTTCAACACAGTTCCTCACAAGAGGTTGATGAAAAAGATAGAGGATCAGGCACGTAAAACAGGAAGGGCACTGCAATGGATCAGAGAATACCTGACAGGGAGGCAACAACGAGTCATGGTACGTGATGAGGTATCACAATGGGAGCCTGTGACGAACGGGGTTCCACAGGGGTCAGTCCTAGCACCAGTGCTATTTTTGGTATATGTGAATGACATGACTGAAGGGATAGACTCAGAAGTGTCTCTGTTTACAGATGATGTGAAGTTAATGAGGAGAATTAAATCAGATGAGGATCAGGCAGGACTAGAAAGACACCTGAAGAGGCTGCAGGCTGCAAGCCTGGTCCAACGACTGGCTCCTCGAATTTAACCCCGCCAAATGTAAAGTCATGAAGATCGGGGAAGGGCAAAGAAGACCGCAGACAGAGTATAGACTAGGTGACCAAAGACTGCAAACATCACTCAAGGAAAAGGATCTTGTGGTGAGTATAATACCGAGGAGCACATCAACCAGAATAGCGTTCCGATACCTCAGTAATTAATAGTTCAGGTCTCTGTACACCGTGTACGTCAGACCCAGTATGGGCCTGACGTACACGTCAAAAAATTAGAGAAAGTGCAAAGATTTGCAGCAAGACTAGTTTCAGAGCTAAGGGGAATGTCCTACGAAGAAAGGTTAAGGGAAATCGGCCTGACGACACTGGAGGACAGGAAGGTCAGGGAAGCCATGATAACGACATACAAATTGCTGCGAGGAATTGACAAGGTGGACAGAGTCAGAATGTTCCAGAGATGTGACACAGAAACAAGGGGTCTTAAATGGAAATTGAAGACTCAGATGAGTCGAAGGGATGTTAGGAAGTATTTCTTTAGTCATAGAGTTGTCAGGAAGTGAAATAATCTGGAAAGTGACGTAGTGGAGGCAGGAATCATACATAGTTTTAAGACGAGGTATGATAAAGCTCATGGAGCAGGGAGAGAGAGGACCTAGTAGCGATCAGTGATGAGGTATCACAGTGGGCGCCTGTGACGAGCGGGGTACCGCAGGGGTGAGTCCTAGGACCAGTGCTATTCATGGTATATGTGAATGACATGACGGACGGGATAGACTCAGAAGTGTCTCTGTTCGCAGATGATGTGAAATTAAGGAGGAGAATCACATCGGATGAAGACCAAGCAGGACTTCATAGAGACCTGGACAAGCTTGACATCTGGTCTAGCAACTGGCTTCTCGAATTTAATCCCACCAAATGCAAAATCATGAAGATCGGAGAACGGCAAAGAAGACCGCTGACAGAGTACAGGCTAGGTGGACAAAGTCTACAAACATAGTCAAAGGAGAAAGACCTTGGAGTGAGTATAACGCCAAGCACGTCTCCGGAAGCACATATCAACCAGATAACAGCGGCAGCATATGGGCGACTGGTAAACCTAAGATTAGCGTTCCGTTACCTTAACAAGGAATCGTTCAAGACACTGTACACCGTGTACGTCAGGCCCATACTAGAGTATGCAGCACCAGTCTGGAACCCACACCTGGTCAAGCACATTAAGAAATTAGAGAAAGTGCAAAGGTTTGCGACAAGGTTAGTTACACAACTCAGGGGTCTGTCCTATGAAGAAAGGTTGAGGGAAATAGGACTAACAACACTGGAGGACAGAAGGGTTAGAGGAGACAAGATAACGACATACAAAATACTGCGGGGAATCGACAAGGTAGATAGTGACAGGATGTTCCAGAGAGGGAACACAGAAACAAGAAAGCATAATTGGAAGCTGAAGTCTCAGAGAAGTCAAAGGGATGTTAGGAAGCATTTCTTCAGCCACATAGTCAGGAATTGGAATAGTCTAGCAAACGATATAGTGGAGGCAGGAACCATACATAGTTTTAAGACAAGGTATGGTAAAGCTCATGGAGCAGGGAGAGAAGAGACCCAGTAGCGGACAGTGAAGAGGCGGGGCCAGGAGCTGAGTATCGACCCCTGCAACCACAACTAGGTGAGTACAACTAGGTGAGTACAACTAGGTGAGTACACACACACAGGAGCTGTGATTCGACTCCTGAAACCACATATAGGCGAGTACACATGGAGGGGTTCTGGGGTGAAAGGGGGTTGCTGGTGTGAGGGGAGTTGAGTGCTGGGGTGAGGGGGTGCTGGGGTGAGGGGGTGCTGGGGTGAGGGGTGCTGGGGTGAGGGTTCCTGGGGTGAGGGGTTCTGAGGTGAGGGATTCATAGGTAAAGAGTCCTGAGGTGAAGGGTCTTGGAGTGAGGGGATCCTGGGGTGAAGAGTCCTGGGGTTAGGGGTCCTGAGGTGGTGTGTCCTTGGGTGAGGGGAGGTCCTGGGGTGGTGTGTCCTTGGGTGAGGTGAGGTCCTGGGGTGGTGTGTCCTTGGGTGAGGGGGTCCTGGAGTGAGGGGAGTGGGGATGAGGATAGTAGGGGTGCTTGGGTGGAGTGGGGGTCCTGGGGTGTGGGTCCTAGGATGAGGGGGTCCTGGGGTGAAGGGTCCTTGGGTGATGGAGTGGGGGTTCTGGGGTGAGGGTAGTAGGGAAACTGGGGTGAGGGGAGTAGGGGTGCTGGGGTGAGAGGTCGTGGGATGCTGGGGGTGACATCTTACAATAAACAAACATCATCTACCCTTCACCAGCACATTTTTGTTAATGTTGTTCCTGGGTTGACTCTCACAAGACATAACCTCCCCGTGATCCCACTAACACAGCACGTTCAGTATTCCCACCACGTAGCTAGCGTAAAACACCAGCTACGTCGAATTTTCTTGCTATGTGGACATCCCATACATGTTTAATTGCCCTACTAACATGCTAATATCTAGGCTTAGTGAAAGTATCATAATGGATATTTAACGAAGAACTGGCAACCACGTTGAAGGGGTGTTAGCGGCAGCCAATCACAGCGCAGGAAGCACTGCGCATCACCACTACGCATGTAACATCATAACACACCAGCCCAACTTCTTGTAAGACTAATTTATCGGTAATTTCACACACACACGCTTCTCCGGTGAATCATACTGGCACGGTTTTTTTAAAAATAAGACTTCTGGTGCGGCTGTCTGAGGGTCCGGCCTGTGAGTCACTGGAAGAAGGAGTTATAATATACGGGATGTAGAAGCGTCGACCCCGCCAGCCTATAGTGACCAGGTAAGAAGCAGGATGGTGCTCTAAAATCGAAGGTAGGAGAGTCACGACACACAGGTGGGTCTGTCAGACGCCAGTGATCACACCGCCTCTTTCTCACTCTCTAATACATGACACCATATTTACTTTCTTTCTCGGTTATTTCTCAAAATGAGTTATAAATTACGAACTACAATACAAACAAAATGATCACCCCCGTCAGAGTTTAAGACTGATCCTTGTCTGCTAAAATGTTGTAGTGATCCCCGCATCACTTGTTGCGACCAGAGACGCTCTAAAAATTCCCAAACAGTTGTATACGCTAGTAAATCATTATTTACAAGCTTTGCCACTGTTACGAAGATCTTTAATGCTTTATTATGAAGTTTCAGACTCTCTAACTTTACTCTTTATTGCCTGTGTCTCCGGCCACAGTGAAGTTTCTGATTACATTATTTTCCTTATACTTTGGAAGATAAGTTAGAATGTTGTGGTGTGATGAGCCACTGTACTCACCTAGCTGGGTATCCCTGATCACTAGCAGTGTGATGAGGGACTGTACTCACCTAGCTGGGTATCCCTGATCACTAGCAGTGTGATGAGCCACTGTACTCACCTAGCTGGGTATCCCTGAGTACTAGCAGTGTGATGAGCCACTGTACTCACCTAGCTGGGTATCCCTGATCACTAGCAGTGTGAAGAGCCACTGTACTCACCTAGCTAGGTATCCCTGATCACTAGCAGTGTGATGAGCCACTGTACTCACCTAGCTGGGTATCCCTGAGTACTAGCAGTGTGATGAGCCACTGTACTCACCTAGCTGGGTATCCCTGATCACTAGTAGTGTGATGAGCCAC
>WNWK01004709.1:27500-37500 GCA_009830355.1 Cherax destructor
ACCCCACTTTTTAAGGCCTTTTCCCTCACAATGTCATAATCATAAACCAAAGTTAATGTCAAAGATTGCAAATTTTATCATTCTTGTTGTAAGTCAGGTTAATTAATCATCCAGTAACAGTTGTAAATTTGCTTTAAGGCTGGCAGGAATGCTCTTCATAACCAGGGGCCGCCGAGCAAGCATCTGGGTAATGTCAACTATTTTTAAATGAATTGCATATTGTACTTTGTAGAAATAAGGATTATTATTATTATTATTATTATTATTTTTATCCCTTAGACTGAACCCACACTACCCCAAGCGCTCTGCGACTCTTAAGCGATTCCCTAATAATAATAATAATAATAATAATAATAATAATAATAATAATATAACAATGCATTTCTGTTATTATTCTTTATTATTTCGTAATTATTTTCGCACATTTTTATAAATTCTTCCACTATTTTATATTAAACTAGCCAGTGCTTACGTGCTTTCAAATAAATATAAAACATTTGTTGTTGTCTTTGTTGTTGGTTCTCCGTCTTAACATGTCACTGTGTTTGTTCTCACTGTCTTTGTTCACCCAAAATTCTTCACCTGGCACCATCAAGCAGGTGTGTCGTCCTTCAGTCATTGTTTTGTAAATTTTTTTAGGTAGAGGAAGTTAACTGTGGTATAACCCACTAACAAGTGAACTAAAGCCTCTGTAATTTCATCATTAGCATTATTATGAGCATACTCTTCTACGTCATCATTCTTGCTGTTTTTTCTGTCATATGAGTTGAAGAACCGTCAGATCCTTCACATCTGCCAAACACAGAGCAAGGAAGACAAGCAGCTGCAGATCCACAGATAAGAGATAAACAGAGGTGATCACTGCCACAGCTGAGGTGGATCAATATAAGATGCTGCAGCCTGAACATCCTGAGGTATACCTGGAGTATACCTGGAGAGGGTTTCGGGGGTCAACGCCCCCGAGGCCCGTAAAGGAACACCACAGAGAGTCTTGGCAAGCTCGTTCTTCTCACTCTCAGATTTCACTGGATCAACGTCTGAGGTTTCCTCGACCAGAGGAACCCTCTACATGCTTGAAAAAACGAGCCCCTTATCGCATTTTCATTGAATGCCTCGGCAGTTAGAGTCAAAGTTTTAAGTTTGGGTAAAAATCTTGGATCTTTTCGTCCTGTCTTTGAGAGTCAAACTTTGTAGTGGATACCTGACAGTGTTTCTCCGGTCTCACACTTCTGACTATAGCAAGTTAAAATGAACGTTGTTGATTCGTGAATAACGTGTTTCATGTCTGCTGGCCGCTCCTCTGAAATTTACAACTCGTTTTCTTTTTCATGAGCCTTTGCAGTCTTAGTTTTATGTATGCCACAGGAAGCAGCCACTGTGTCACAACCAGTGAGCTCACGAACCGACATCACTTGTGAAATTCTGTGTTTATGTTTAGCAAATGATGAACGTCCTTTATTTCTGGGCTCCAACACTCTTGTGGTCACTTGTCTCTCTGCATTATTATAATCAAAACTAAGCGCTAAACCCACGAGGGTCATACAGCATTGTCTCTGCATAGTAATGCACTAGCAACATAAAGTCATCAGTGACGTCACTGATAAGCTTGGTACTCTGACATCGGCGAGGTTGCCGATGTCAGAGTACTTGGTAAGGAATGATTACATCAGTGTCCTCAGGTTTGATCGTCAAATCATGACAGTGGATAACTAACCCGCCGACTGTCTCTCTACATATAGATCCATCCACTCACAGTAAACATTTGACTTCTAGTCAGAAATTCATCATGTCAATAAACTGTGCTGAGGAAAGTTCACAAGCGGATAATGTTCTTGAGAAACCTGAGTTGCACCATCATTTAGTACCACTTCTGATATGTACTCATGGTAGCCGTTCATGGTAGCCGTTCATGGTAGCCGTTCATGGTAGTTGTTCATGGTAGTTGTTCATGGTAGCCGTCAAAGATTACGTACACTTTGATGCTCTCTTTAATTCTGCTGTTAGAATATGCCACAAAATTCGTAACAAACTCTTTTACACTGTCTTTCCTTGGTCAATGCACAGCCCGAAGAGTCATGAATGCATCTATGACGATGACATGAAGTTGCTCAGTTGCAGTTGCAAGAGCTCACTGCTCCATCTGAAGCTTTTTCTTCAATATTGACTTTCATTAAATAATTTGCATATCACTGTTTCTTCGTCAAACATTGAGGTCGCAACTGGCGTTAGTTCATAGCTCATTATATCCTTTACATTAACATCACGAGAGTTGAGATAGAGCAGAGAAATACACTAACCTCCCATGAAAATGGTTTTGCAGTCTTGATAAGAGATTTTTTCCGACATTTTTCAATACCTCACTTGATGTCCAAATCTTTGAACTATCGCTCCTGATATCTTTTAAAAGTTTATACAATGGAGTTTCATTGCTATGTTTAACGTCACCCCCGTCAGGTGGCTTTATTTTTCCAGCTGTGGATAACTTTTGACAGCGGTCATAGTAACGGGTATCTATTGCATGCAAATAACTGACAACATCTTATAATTTTGCCTGTATTTGCTTAGCTCATTAATCTTTACGTTTACTATAGAATAAAATCAGGTCTTTAAATGACACCACAAGTCCTCGGCTTGTAATTCTACAAAGGTGTGATAGGATTACCTGGGTCATGTTGCTGTAATTCTACAAAGGTATGATAGGATTACCTGGGTCATGTTGCTGTAATTCTACAAAGGTATGATAGGATTACCTGGGTCATGTTGCTGTAATTCTACAAAGGTATGATAGGATTACATGGGTCATGTTGCTGTAATTCTACAAAGGTATGATAGGATTACCTGGGTCATGTTGCTGTAATTCTACAAAGGTATGATAGGATTACCTGGGTCATGTTGCTGTAATTCTACAAAGGTATGATAGGATTACCTGGGTCATGTTGCTGTAATTCTACAAAGGTATGATAGGATTACCTGGGTCATGTTGCTGTAATTCTACAAAGGTATGATAGGATTACCTGGGTCATGTTGCTGTAATTCTACAAAGGTATGATAGGATTACCTGGGTCATGTTGCTGTAATTCTACAAAGGTATGATAGGATTACCTGGGTCATGTTGCTGTAATTCTACAAAGGTATGATAGGATTACCTGGGTCATGTTGCTGTAATTCTACAAAGGTATGATAGGATTACCTGGGTAATGTTGCTGTAATTCTACAAAGGTATGATAGGATTACCTGGGTCATGTTGCTGTAATTCTACAAAGGTATGATAGGATTACTTGGGTCATGTTGCTGTAATTCTACAAAGGTATGATAGGCTTACCTGGGTAATGTTGCTGTAATTCTACAAAGATATGATAGGATTACCTGGGTCATGTTGCTGTAATTCTACAAAGGTATGATAGGATTACCTGGGTAATGTTGCTTTAATTCTACAAAGGTATGATAGGATTACCTGGGTAATGTTGCTGTAATTCTACAAAGGTATGATAGGATTACCTGGGTAATGTTGCTGTAATTCTACAAAGGTATGATAGGATTACCTGGGTCATGTTGCTGTAATTCTACAAAGGTATGATAGGATTACCTGGGTAATGTTGCTGTAATTCTACAAAGGTATGATAGGATTACCTGGGTCATGTTGCTGTAATTCTACAAAGGTATGATAGGATTACCTGGGTCATGTTGGAGTGAATATATCTCCCCACAGGATGGATATCGCAATTTAAAGTTACATAATTACCCTCAGAAAAGCAGTTTTTATTATTTTTTTAAGCAGTGAAGGCTGCTTTATGGACCTTTGTTTTACCGCCTGGGTCTGGTGGTCTATATGAAGAAACGTAACTTTTATGGCATCTGATGGTAATGGTTACATTTTTATTAGCAGTTTTGCACTTCCTCCTGAGTGTTGCCTCCTGAGTGTTGCCTCCTGAGTGTTGCCTCCTGAGTGTTGCCTCCTGAGTGTTGCCTCCTGAGTGTTGACTGACAGTATATTTCAGATGATATAAAGACAATTTCAGATGAATTACTACACTTGAAGAGACAATCTGAAGTCACACTTCAGATATTTGTAAAATCAAGAAACCTGACGTTAGTATCTTCAAAATTTAATATAAAACATAAGGACTTTTAATACCTGTTTTTACTTTATGTTTTAATAGGAGTAAAAATATGTTTAAGTTAATTTTTTTTACACAAAGAAAGTATTCAGATACGAAGGAAAACATGTCGTACAGCCTAAGCTTTAATTATAATAAGCACTATTAAGCACTAGGCTGCCTAGTATTATCATATATTGACTCACCGAATTATTGTTTAAACATAAACATTGATCTATTAGACCTGGAAAACATGAAATGTAAAAGCCAGTGATAAAAATCTAAGTCTTCGTGAATTCCCAAGTGACAGTGTGACGGTCTGGGTAACCAAGTGACAGTGTGACGGTCTGGGTAACCAAGTGACAGTGTGACGGTCTGGGTAACCAAGTGACAGTGTGACGGTCTGGGTAACCAAGTGACAGTGTGACAGTCTGGGTAACCAAGTGACAGTGTGACGGTCTGGGTAACCAAGTGACAGTGTGACGGTCTGGGTAACCAAGTGACAGTGTGACTTCCTGGGTAACCAAGTGAAAGTGTGACGGTCTGAGTAACCAAGTGACAGTGTGACGGCCTGGGTAACCAAGTGACAGTGTAACGGTCTGGGTAACCAAGTGACAGTGTGACGGTCTGGGTAACCAAGTGACAGTGTGACGGTCTGGGTAACCAAGTGACAGTGTGACGGTCTGGGTAACCAAGTGACAGTGTGACGGTCTGGGTAACCAAGTGACAGTGTGACGGTCTGGGTAACCAAGTGACAGTGTGACGGTCTGGGTAACCAAGTGACAGTGTGACGGTCTGGGTAACCAAGTGACAGTGTGACGGTCTGGGTAACCAAGTGACAGTGTGACGGTCAGGGTAAACAAGTGACAGTGTGACGATCTGGGTAACCAAGTGACAGTGTGACGGTCAGGGTAACCAAGTGACAGTGTGACGGCCTGGGTAACCAAGTGACAGTGTGACGGTCTGGGTAACCAAGTGACAGTGTGACGGTCAGGGTAACCAAGTGACAGTGTGACGGTCTGGGTAACCAATTGACAGTGTGACGGTCTAGGTAACCAAGTGACAGTGTGACGGTCTGGGTAACCAAGTGACAGTGTGACGGTCTGGGTAGCCAAGTGACAGTGTGACGGTCTGGATAACCAGGTGACAGTGTGACGGTCTGGGTAACCAGGTGACAGTGTGACGGACTGGGTAACCAAGTGACAGTGTGACGATCTGGGTAACCAGGTGACAGTGTGACGGTCTGGGTAACCAAGTGACAGTGTGACGGTCTGGGTAACCAAGTGACAGTGTGACGGTCTGGGTAACCAAGTGACAGTGTGACGGTCTGGGTAACCAAGTGACAGTGTGACGGTCTGAGTAACCAAGTGACAGTGTGACGGCCTGGGTAACCAAGTGACAGTGTGACGGTCTGGGTAACCAAGTGACAGTATGACAGCCTGGGTAACCAAGTGACAGTGTGACGGTCTGGGTAACCAAGTGACAGTGTGACGGCCTGGGTAACCAAGTGACAGTGTGACGGTCTGGGTAACCAAGTGACAGTATGACGGTCTGAGTAACCAAGTGACAGTGTGACGGTCTGGGTAACCAAGTGACAGTGTGACTGCCTGGGTAACCAAGTGACAGTATGACGGTCTGAGTAACCAAGTGACAGTGTGACGGTCTGGGTAACCAAGTGAGAGTGTGACGGTCTGGGTAACAAAGTGAGAGTGTGACGGTCTGGGTAACCAAGTGACAGTGTGACGGTCTGGGTAACCAAGTGACAGTATGACGGCCTGGGTAACCAAGTGACAGTGTGACGGTCTAGGTAACCAAGTGACAGTGTGACGGTCTGGGTAACAAAGTGACAGTGTGACGGCCTGGGTAACCAAGTGACAGTGTGACGGCCTGGGTAACCAATTGACAGTGTGACGGTCTGGGTAACCAAGTGACAGTGTGACGGCCTTGGTAACCAAGTGACAGTATGACGGTCTGGGTAACAAAGTGACAGTGTGACGGTCTGGGTAACCAAGTGACAGTGTGACGGTCTGGGTAACCAAGTGACAGTATGACGGCCTGGGTAACCAAGTGACAGTATGACGGTCTGAGTAACCAAGTGACAGTGTGACGGTCTGGGAACAGTAGAGTGTGACGGTCTGGTAACAAGTGAGAGTGTGACGGTCTGGGTAACCAAGTGACAGTGTGACGGTCTGGGTAACCGTGACAGTGTGACGGCCTGGGTAACCAAGTGACAGTGTGACGGTCTAGGTAACCAAGTGACAGTGTGACGGTCTGGGTAACAAAGTGACAGTGTGACGGCCTGGGTAACCAAGTGACAGTGTGACGGCCTGGGTAACCAAGTGACAGTGTGACGGTCTGGGTAACCAAGTGACAGTGTGACGGCCTTGGTAACCAAGTGACAGTATGACGGTCTGGGTAACAAAGTGACAGTGTGACGGTCTGGGTAACCAAGTGACAGTGTGACGGTCTGGGTAACCAAGTGACAGTGTGACGGCCTGGGTAACCAAGTGACAGTGTGACGGTCTGGGTAACCAAGTAACAGTGTGACGGTCTGGGTAACCAAGTGACAGTGTGACGGTCTAGGTAACCAAGTGACGGTCTGGGTAACCAAGTGAGTGTGACGATCTGGGTAACCACCATCTCTTATACACTCTCTGTATACATTTTTTTTTATTGTTACACACATCAATTTTAGGGGCTAATAGTTGTTATCCCTTCTCAGTTCATTTCAAAGCCCAGCCCTATCTAAGGTATATTATCACTCCCAGGATGCCACCCACAACACTCGACTAGCACCCAGGTACCTAATTACTGCTGGGTGAACATGGGCAGGAAGTGTAAGGAAACATGCCCAACGTTTCCACTTGTGCCGGAGATTGAACCCTGGACACTCAGTGTGAGAGCTGAGTGCTCTACCAACCCAGCTGTATCATGTACTTATAGAAATAAAGATTATTTTCATTATTATCCTCAAGGCTAACACAGTGTCATCACTACATAATCAATCTAAAACTCAAAAAAAAACTCAAAATTCATTTCAAAATAATTATGCACCACAAAATTCAACGTTCAACAACCAAAAAAAATGAAAAAGTGCATTTGGTGAGCAGATCTTCGTAAAATTCCATAAATATCCTTCCCAACCCCATCCCTCTACTACACATCCATCACGCCATTATAACACAAAAACAACTTATTTCAACCATATTTACAAATAATACACGAAAATCACTAGTCAAATAATCTGTTACATGATACACTTAGGCAGGAGAAGGCATTCCGTGCCACAACAGGAGAATGACAAGCGGCATTATCACTGTGCCAGGAGATGTAAAGTGATTGTGTGTGTGAGGGGGTCGGCGGCAGCTTTGATGTCGGGCCCCGCGATCTGGCACTCATTATCATGCCAAGATTGAAACCGAAATTACCATAATTCTCTTTCTAATGTCGGGGTAAAAATATTGGTGGCATCTCGCAAGCAGGTCTGATGATGGTCTCTCTCCAGCCCAGCACTTGTGGCACTGCTACGGTAGCCACCCAGCATGGCACTTGTGGCACTGTTACGGTAGCCATCAAGCCCGGCACTTGTTACACTGTTACGGTAGCCACCCAGCCCGGCACTTGTTACACTGTTACGGTAGCCACCCAGCCCGGCACTTGTGACACTGCTACGGTAGCCACCCAGCCCGGCACTTGTGACACTGTTACGTTAGCCACTCAGCCCGGCACTTGTGACACTGTTACGGTAGCCACCCAGCCTGGCACTTGTGGCACTGTTACGGAAGCCACCCAGTCCGGCACTTGTTACACTGCTACGGTAGCCACAGCCCGGCACTTGTGACACTGCTACGGTAGCCACCCAGCCCGGCACTTGTTACACTGTTACGGTAGCCACCCAGCCCGGCACTTGTGACACTGCTACGGTAGCCACCCAGCCCGGCACTTGTGGCACTGTTACGGTAGCCACCCAGCCCGGCACTTGTGACACTGTTACGGTAGCCACCCAGCCCGGCACTTGTGACACTGTTACGGTAGCCACCCAGCCCGGCACTTGTGACACTGTTACGGTAGCAACCCAGCCCAGCACTTGTTACACTGTTACGGAAGCCACCCAGTCCGGCACTTGTGGCACTGCTACGGTAGCCACAGCCCGGCACTTGTTACACTGTTACGGTAGCCACCCAGCTATTTGTACGTACGTAAGTGCACTTACGTACGTTCACACTATGGCACACTTAGAGACGGGGGCACGTACGTACGTAACATCCACATCTGCAGAAAAAAAGACAATAACACTAACAAACAGTAACTAACAATAACAAAAAATAGCAACCAATAACTAACAATATTGAACAATAACACACAACAAACAATAATAAGCAAAAAATAACTGACTATAACAAAAACTAACTAACAAAAACTAACAATAACAACAAACTAACAAAAACTAACGGTAGCCACCCAGCCCGGCACTTGTGGCACTGCTACGGTAGCCACCCAGCCCGGCACTTGTGACACTGCTACGGTAGCCACCCAGCCCGGCACTTGTGACACTGCTACGGTAGCCACCCAGCCCGGCACTTGTGACACTGCTACGGTAGCCACCCAGCCCGGCACTTGTGACACTGCTACGGTAGCCACCCAGCCGGCACTTGTGGCACTGCTACGGTAGCCACCCAGCCCGGCACTTGTGACACTGCTACGGTAGAAACCCAGCCCGGCACTTGTGACACTGCTACGGTAGCCACCCAGCCGGCACTTGTGGCACTGCTACGGTAGCCACCCAGCCCGGCACTTGTGACACTGCTACGGTAGCCACCCAGCCCGGCACTTGTGACACTGCTACGGTAGCCACCCAGCCCGGCACTTGTGACACTGCTACGGTAGCCACCCAGCCCGGCACTTGTGACACTGCTACGGTAGCCACCCAGCCCGGCACTTGTGACACTGCTACGGTAGCCACCCACCGCGGCACTTGTTACACTATTACGGTAGCCACCCAGCCCGGCAATTGTGACACTGCTACGATAGCCACCCAGCCCGGCACTTGTGACACTGTTACGGTAGCCACCCAGCCCGGCACTTGTGACACTGCTTCGGTAGCCACCCAGCCCGGCACTTGTGACACTGCTACGGTAGCCACCCAGCCCGGCACTTGTTACACTGTTACGGTAGCCACCCAGCCCGGCACTTGTGGCACTGCTACGGTAGCCACCCAGCCCGGCACTTGTGACACTGCTACGGTAGCCACCCAGCCCGGCACTTGTGATACTGCTACGGTAGCCACCCACCCCGGCACTTGTTACACTGCTACGGTAGCCACCCACCTTGGCACTTGTTACACTGTTACGGTAGCCACCCAGCCCGGCACTTGTTACACTGCTACGGAAGCCACCCAGCCCGGCACTCGTGACACTGCTACGGTAGCCACCCAGCCCGGCACTTGTGACACTGTTACGGTAGCCACCCAGCCCAGCACTTGTTACACTGTTACGGTAGCCACCCAGCCCAGCACTTGTTACACTGTTACGGTAGCCACCCAGCCCGGCACTTGTGACACTGCTACGGTAGCCACAGCCCAGCACTTGTGACACTGCTACGGTAGCCACCCAGCCCAGCACTTGTTACACTGTTACGGTAGCCACCCAGCCCGGCACTTGTGACACTGTTACGGTAGCCACCCAGCCCAGCACTTGTTACACTGTTACGGTAGCCACCCAGCCCGGCACTTGTGACACTGCTACGGTAGCCACCCAGCTTGGCACTTGTGACACTGCTACGGTAGCCACCCAGCCCGGCACTTGTGACACTGTTACGTTAGCCACTCAGCCCGGCACTTGTGACACTGTTACGGTAGCCACCCAGCCAGGCACTTGTGACACTGTTACGGTAGCCACCCAGCC
>WNWK01004709.1:42500-60000 GCA_009830355.1 Cherax destructor
TAGTAGTGGTGGTGGTGCTACTCTTGCTAGTAGTGGTGGTGATGGTGCTACTCTTGCTAGTAGTGGTGGTGATGGTGCTACTCTTGTTAGTAGTGGTGGTGGTGCTACTCTTGCTAGTAGTGGTGGTGGTGCTACTCTTGCTAGTAGTGGTGGTGATGGTGCTACTCTTGCTAGTAGTGGTGGTTGTGCTACTCTTGCTAGTAGTGGTGGTGGTGCTACTCTTGCTAGTAGTGGTGGTGATGGTGGTGGTGCTACTCTTGCTAGTAGTGGTGGTGATGGTGCTACTCTTGCTAGTAGTGGTGGTGGTGCTACTCTTGCTAGTAGTGTTGGTGATGGTGGTGGTGCTACTCTTGCTAGTAGTGTTGGTGATGGTGGTGGTGCTACTCTTTCTAGTAGTGGTGGTGATGGTTGTGGTGCTACTTTTGCTAGTAGTGATGTTATTGCTGCTAATAGTGGTGGTAGTGGTGCTACTGCTGCTAATAGTGATGGTAGTGATGCCGGTGATGGTGCTGCTTCTGGTAGTGGTGGTGCTCGTGTTGCTAGTAGTTGTGGTGATTTTGCTGTTAGTAGTGATCGTGGTAAAATTAGTGATAACGGTGTTGTTACTGCTGCTGGTAGTGGTGGTAGTAGCAGTGGTGTAGTGGTGGTAGTGGTGGTGGTAGTTGTAGCAGTGGTGGTGGTGATAGTGGTGGTGGTGGTAGTAGTAGCAGTAGTGGTAGTGGTGGTGATAGTAGTAGCAGTAGTGGTAGTTGTGGTAGTAGTAGCAGTAGTGGTGGTGGTAGTAGTAGCAGTGGTGGTAGTGGTGGCAGTGGTGGTAGTGGTGGTGGTAGTGGTGGTGGTAGTGGTGGTGGTAGTGGTGGTGGTAGTGGTGGTGGTAGTGGTGGTTGTGGTGGTGGTAGTAGCAGCAGTGGTGGTAGTGGTGGTAGTGGTGGTAGTGGTGGTGGTAGTAGTAGCAGTGGTGGTAGTGGTGGCAGTGGTGGTAGTGGTGGTGGTGGTGGTGGTAGTAGTAGCAGTAGTGGTAGTAGTATCAGTGGTAGTAGTAATATTAGTGATGACACAGTATAGCTAGGGTGGGTGGGGTACCATCCTGGCAGGTACCATCCTGGCAGGGACCATCCTGGCAGGGACCATCCTGGCAGGTACCATCCTGGCAGGGACCATCCTGGCAGGGACCATCCTGGCAGGTACCATCCTAACAGGTACCATCCTGGCAGGTACCATCCTGGCAGGTACCATCCTGGCAGGGACCATCCTGGCAGGTACCATCCTGGCAGGTACCATCCTGGCAGGTACCATCCTGGCAGGGACCATCCTGGCAGGTACCATCCTGGCAGGTACCATCCTGGCAGGGACAATCCTGGCAGGTACCATCCTGGCAGGGACCATCCTGGCAGGTACCATCCTGGCAGGTACCATCCTGGCAGGGACCATCCTGGCAGGTACCATCCTGGCAGGGACCATCCTGGCAGGTACTATCCTGGCAGGTACCATCCTGGCAGGTACCATCCTGGCAGGTACCATCCTGGCAGGGACCATCCTGGCAGGGACCATCCTGGCAGGTACCATCCTGGCAGGTACCATCCTGGCAGGTACCATCCTGGACAGGTACCATCCTGGCAGGTACCATCCTGGCAGGACCATCCTGGCAGGTACCATCCTGGCAGGTACCATCCTGGCAGGTAATATCCTGGCAGGTACCATCCTGGCAGGTACCATCCTGGCAGGGACCATCCTGGCAGGTACCATCCTGGCAGGTACCATCCTGGCAGGTAATATCCTGGCAGGTACCATCCTGGCAGGGACCATCCTGGCAGGTACCATCCTGGCAGGACCATCCTGGCAGGTACCATCCTGGCAGGTACCATCCTGGCAGGGACCATCCTGGCAGGTACCATCCTGGCAGGTAATATCCTGGCAGGTACCATCCTGGCAGGTACCATCCTGGCAGGTACCATCCTGGCAGGGACCATCCTGGCAGGTACCATCCTGGCAGGTACCATCCTGGCAGGTACCATCCTGGCAGGTACCATCCTGGCAGGTACCATCCTGGCAGGGACCATCCTGGCAGGTACCATCCTGGCAGGTACCATCCTGGCAGGTACCATCCTGGCAGGGACCATCCTGGCAGGTACCATCCTGGCAGGTACCATCCTGGCAGGTAATATCCTGGCAGGTACCATCCTGGCAGGGACCATCCTGGCAGGTACCATCCTGGCAGGTACCATCCTGGCAGGTACCATCCTGGCAGGTAATATCCTGGCAGGTACCATCCTGGCAGGGACCATCCTGGCAGGTACCATCCTGGCAGGTACCATCCTGGCAGGTACCATCCTGGCAGGTACCATCCTGGCAGGGACCATCCTGGCAGGTACCATCCTGGCAGGTAATATCCTGGCAGGTACCATCCTGGCAGGTACCATCCTGGCAGGTACCATCCTGGCAGGGACCATCCTGGCAGGTACCATCCTGTACGAGGTACCATCCTGGCAGGTACCATCCTGGCAGGTACCATCCTGGCAGGTACCATCCTGGCAGGTACCATCCTGGCAGGTACCATCCTGGCAGGGACCATCCTGGCAGGTACCATCCTGGCAGGTACCATCCTGGCAGGTAATATCCTGGCAGGTACCATCCTGGCAGGGACCATCCTGGCAGGTACCATCCTGGCAGGTACCATCCTGGCAGGTACCATCCTGGCAGGTAATATCCTGGCAGGTACCATCCTGGCAGGTACCATCCTGGCAGGTACCATCCTGGCAGGGACCATCCTGGCAGGGACCATCCTGGCAGGTACCATCCTGGCAGGTACCATCCTGGCAGGTACCATCCTGGTAGGGACCATCCTGGCAGGTACCATCCTGGCAGGGACCATCCTGGCAGGTACCATCCTGGCAGGGACCATCCTGGCAGGGACCATCCTTGCAGGTACCATCCTGGCAGGTACCATCCTGGCAGGTACCATCCTGGCAGGTACCAGCACACCACTAAGCCACACACCATCATACTCACATCACAACACATCAGTACGAGCCTCAAGTCTTCACTGCTTACGATTTGATAGTTTTGTCTAATGACCTTCATTTGTGTACGTTCACTTCCGTGCACACTTCCGTATGGACACTTCCGTACACGTACGCACATTCAATTACATACGTACTCACGTACGTACACTTATGTACTTACGTACATTCACACACTCGTACACTTACAGACGTACATGTACGAATGTAATATCCACGCTTCTGAAAAAAGGGAGAGACAATAACACTAACAGACTATAACAAAGAATAACTAACAATAACAAACACCTAATAAAAACAATAAAAAAAATAATAAACATAAACAATAACTAATAATAACAAAAACAAAGGCTACCTTTGTAGATATGGATCAAGACTTAAAGAACAATGTACTGTTAGACTAAACTAGGAAGTGATTTTCGTGTGCAGGTTTGGTACCAATCCCTCCAGGACCATCTAAGTGTATATTATCATGTATCTCTCTCGCCTGCGTTCCAGGGAATACAGATCAAGGACCTTCAACCCTTCCCATTAATTTAGGTGCCTTATCGTACTTATGTGTGCCGTGAAAGTTCTTTGTACACTCTCCAGGTCAGCAATGTCGCCAGTGTATAGTGTGACTGTGTAGTGTACAGTGTGACTGTGTAGTGTATAGTGTGACTGTGTAGTGTACAGTGTGACTGTGTAGTGTATAGTGTGACTGTGTAGTGTACAGTGTGACTGTGTAGTGTACAGTGTGACTGTGTAGTGTATAGTGTGACTGTGTAGTGTACAGTGTGACTGTGTAGTGTACAGTGTGACTGTGTAGTGTACAGTGTGACTGTGTAGTGTACAGTGTGACTGTGTAGTGTACAGTGTGACTGTGTAGTGTACAGTGTGACTGTGTAGTTTACAGTAAAAATCTTGCATTTTTCGGTCACGATGGAACCTATGCTACCCTCACTATGGTGTATAAATATACCTATTATGTTGAATCTTACTATAGCCAGCTGGTCCAGTGGCTTACGCGCTGGCCTGGAGTTTTACGACTCACTCGCCGCGAGTTCAATCCCTTTCCGTCGTCTGTTTGCAATCGTGTCATTACGATTTTGTAAGTGCAACAAGGTAATCCGTACATCTGTGGTTTGTGCCGATGTCTTGAAGGCTGCTTTAAGAACCTTATTTGTCAAACCGTAATTTTTTTCCGAAACCAAGTGACCTACGAACAAACAGAACGATAATATTACCGTCAATGTCGTTGTTACATCAGACTTCCATTGTTCCTCAGTTTCTGAACTTCAAGACTTTTGCAACCACAGCGATGCTCAAAAATATTCTTTTTCAACCTCAGCGTCTTCTGCGCAGCAAGGATGGGGATTCCTAGTCTTCTGCGCAGCAAGGATGGGGATTCCTAGTCTTATGCGCAGCAAGGATGGGGATTCCTAGTCTTATGCGCAGCAAGGATGGGGATTCCTAGTCTTGTGCGCAGCAAGGATGGGGATTCCTAGTCTTATGCGCAGCAAGGATGGGGATTCCTAGTCTTGTGCGCAGCAAGGATGGGGATTCCTAGTCTTGTGCGCAGCAAGGATGGGGATTCCTAGTCTTGTGCGCAGCAAGGATGGGGATTCCTAGTCTTGTGCGCAGCAAGGATGGGGATTCCTAGTCTTGTGCGCAGCAAGGATGGGGATTCCTAGTCTTGTGCGCAGCAAGGATAAGGATTCCTAGTCTTATGCGCAGCAAGGATGGGGATTCCTAGTCTTGTGCGCAGCAAGGATAAGGATTCCTAGTCTTATGCGCAGCAAGGATGGGGATTCCTAGTCTTGTGCGCAGCAAGGATGGGGATTCCTAGTCTTATGCGCAGCAATGATGGGGATTCCTAGTCTTGTGCGCAGCAAGGATGGGGATTCCTAGTCTTGTGCGCAGTTAGGATGGGGATTCCTAGTCTTGTGCGCAGCAAGGATGGGGATTCCTAGTCTTGTGCGCAGCAAGGATGGGGATTCCTAGTCTTGTGCGCAGTAAGGATGGGGATTCCTAGTCTTGTGCGCAGCAAGGATGAGGATTCCTAGTCTTGTGCGCAGCAAGGATGGGGATTCCTAGTCTTGTGCGCAGCAAGGATGAGGATTCCTAGTCTTGTGCGCAGCAAGGATGGGGATTCCTAGTCTTGTGCGCAGCAAGGATGAGGATTCCTAGTCTTGTGCGCAGCAAGGATGGGGATTCCTAGTCTTATGCGCAGCAATGATGGGGATTCCTAGTCTTGTGCGCAGCAAGGATGGGGATTCGTCTTGGCGCAGTTAGGATGGATCCTAGTCTGTGCGCAGCAAGGATGGGGATTCCTAGTCTTGTGCGCAGCAAGGATGGGGATTCCTAGTCTTGTGCGCAACAAGGATGGGGATTCCTAGTCTTGTGCGCAGCAGGATGGGATTCTGTCTTGTGGCAGCAAGATGGGGATTCCTAGTCTTGTGCGCAGCAAGGATGGGGATTCCTAGTCTTCTGCGGAGTAAGGATAGAGATTCCTAGTTTTGTGCGCAGTAAGGATGGGGATTCCTAGTCTTGTGTGTTGTTGTTAGTTTTAACATTCTGGGACATGGATGAACAAGTTTTCTCATTATGGATAGATTGTGTTCGATGAGTCTAGTGTTGTAATTCCACCCGTTTAACGTCCTAGATATGAAAGTTGAAAGTGTGTTTACCTGGATCAGAGATGTTGCATGCTGCAGTGTGTATGAGAGATGTTGCATGCTGCAGTGTGTATGATAGATGTTGCATGCTGCAGTGTGTATGAGAGATGTTGCATGCTGCAGTGTGTATGAGAGATGTTGCATACTGCAGTGTGTATGAGAGATGTTGCATGCTGCAGTGTGTATGATAGATGTTGCATGTTGCAGTGTGTATGAGAGATGTTGCATGTTGCAGTGTATGATAGATGTTCCATGTTGCAGTGTGTATGAGATTTGTTGCATGCTGCAGTGTGTATGAGAGATGTGGCATGCTGCAGTGTGTATGAGAGATGTGGCATGCTGCAGTGTGTATGAGAGATGTTGCATGCTGCAGTGTGTATGAGAGATGTGGCATGCTGCAGTGTGTATGAGAGATGTGGCATGCTGCAGTGTGTATGAGAGATGTGGCATGCTGCAGTGTGTATGAGAGATGTTGCATGCTGCAGTGTGTATGAGAGATGTTGCATGCTGCAGTGTGTATGAGAGATGTGGCATGCTGCAGTGTGTATGAGAGATGTGGCATGCTGCAGTGTGTATGAGAGATGTGGCATGCTGCAGTGTGTATGAGAGATGTGGCATGCTGCAGTGTGTATGAGAGATGTGGCATGCTGCAGTGTGTATGAGAGATGTTGCATGCTGCAGTGTGTATGAGAGATGTTGCATGCTGCAGTGTGTATGAGAGATGTTGCATGTTGCAGTGTGTATGAGAGATGTTGCATGTTGCAGTGTGTATGAGAGATGTTGCATGCTGCAGTGTTTATGAGAGATGTGGCATACTGCAGTGTGTATGAGAGATGTGGCATGCTGCAGTGTGTATGAGAGATGTGGCATGCTGCAGTGTGTATGAGAGATGTTGCATGCTGCAGTGTGTATGATAGATGTTGCATGATGCAGTGTGTATGAGAGATGTGGCATGCTGCAGTGTGTATGATAGATGTTGCATGTTGCAGTGTGTATGAGAGATGTTGCATGTTGCAGTGTGTATGAGAGATGTTGCATGTTGCAGTGTATGATAGATGTTGCATGCTGCAGTGTGTATGAGAGATGTTGCATGCTGCAGTGTGTATGAGAGATGTTGCATGTTGCAGTGTATGATAGATGTTGCATGCTGCAGTGTGTATGAGAGATGTTGCATGTTGCAGTGTGTATGAGAGATGTGGCATGCTGCAGTGTGTATGAGAGATGTGGCATGCTGCAGTGTGTATGAGAGATGTGGCATGCTGCAGTGTGTATGAGAGATGTTGCATGTTGCAGTGTATGATAGATGTTGCATGCTGCAGTGTGTATGAGAGATGTTGCATGTTGCAGTGTGTATGAGAGATGTTGCATGCTGCAGTGTGTATGAGAGATGTGGCATGCTGCAGTGTGTATGAGAGATGTGGCATGCTGCAGTGTGTATGAGAGATGTTGCATGCTGCAGTGTGTATGAGAGATGTTGCATGTTGCAGTGTATGATAGATGTTGCATGCTGCAGTGTGTATGAGAGATGTGGCATGCTGAAGTCATCTTGCTTGACTACTTGTTTATATTTGCTGTAAAGTTTATTACCAATTTCTTGGGGATAATTAGACATCAACTGTTGTGCTCAACAATTTACTTTCTTTATATTTTGAATTACAGAGATATTTCGTCTCTTCCTCCTGGCTAATACTCTCATTATTTATTACACAGACAAGGACAATGTTAAACACTGTAACAAGATGGCAATGCTCTCCCGATCTAAATAAATAATGTAGTGAGAAAATGTTCCGAGACAAAGGCCAGAAGCCATACATTTTGATTACTGAAGAACTGAAGGTAATTTACTGTATGCGCAGGTTTTCTGTAAATAAAGATTTCTTTCCGTTTTCTATTAAGTTTAAATTTGATGCCGGGGACCAAAGTATTCACTTGGTTTAATAACGTCTAGAGAGTGAGTCCTATTGTGCGTTCTAGATGCTAAAGTTGTCGCCTGCGTAAGTGGACCTGGTAAAGTTGTCGCCTGCGTAAGTGGACCTGGTAAAGTTGTCGCCTGCGTAAGTGGACCTGGTAAAGTTGTCGCCTGCGTAAGTGGACCAACACAAGTCATCACAATTATTATGAGGAAAATATATCTACCTCGAGTTTTATTATTATTATTATTTATCGTAAGATTGGTACATTTCTTTGCATTAGAATTTTGGCCACAATAATTATTAATATTACGTCAACTTGGGATAATCACTTGAAACATGTTTTTTGTGGTCGTTCTAGTCACATGAGGAAGCTCTGTACATCCTTGAAATAAAACAACAGCTGAGCTTGGCCAGGAGCTATGACTCGACCCCTGCAACCACAACTAGGTGAGTACTGTCATGCAGTGTGTGAGAGACATGTACTGAGCTCTGTGCATCAGGAGTTGAACTTGAACTTGATTTGACCTGATCGTCGGTAAGATGGGTAAGGAAGAAGGATGGGGAAGGAAGAAGGATGGGGAAGGAAGAAGGATGGGGAAGGAAGAAGGATGGGGAAGGAAGAAGGATGGGGAAGGAAGAAGGATGGGGAAGGAAGAAGGATGGGTAAGGATGGAAACATGGGAAATGGTTGGGAGGGGGGGAGGGGGAGGTGGGGGTTATAAGGTAAGTGGCCTAACCACTTTGGCGCAATATAATTAGTGTGTGTATTTCTGAGTTACTTTCATGAGGTGGTGATACCTACTACCCATCAGTTGCACACAGGTATACAGCTGTATCCCAGCATGCTACTGTATCCCAGCATGCTACTGTATCCCAGCATGCTACTGTATCCCAGCATGCTACTGTATCCCAGCATGCTACTGTATCCCAGCATGCTACTGTATCCCTAGATCAATGCTACTGTATCCCAGCATGCTACTGTATCCCAGCATGCTACTGTATCCCAGCATACTACTGTATCCCAGCATACTACTGTATCCCAGCATGCTACTGTATCCCAGCATGCTACTGTATCCCAGCATACTACTGTATCCCAGCATACTACTGTATCCCAGCATGCTACTGTATCCCAGCATACTACTGTATCCCAGCATACTACTGTATCCCAGCATACTACTGTATCCCAGCATGCTACTGTATCCCAGCATGCTACTGTATCCCAGCATGCTACTGTATCCCAGCATACTACTGTATCCCAGCATGCTACTGTATCCCAGCATACTACTGTATCCCAGCATGCTACTGTATCCCAGCATGCTACTGTATCCCAGCATGCTACTGTATCCCAGCATGCTACTGTATCCCAGCATACTACTGTATCCCAGCATGCTACTGTATCCCAGCATCTACTGTATCCCAGCATGCTACTGTATCCCAGCATGCTACTGTATCCCAGCATACTACTGTATCACAGCATGCTACTGTATCCCAGCATGCTACTGTATCCCAGCATACTACTGTATCCCAGTATGCTACTGTATCCCAGTATGCTACTGTATCCCAGCATACTACTGTATCCCAGCATACTACTGTATCCCAGCATACTACTGTATCCCAGCATGCTACTGTATCCCAGCATGCTACTGTATCCCAGCATGCTACTGTATCCCAGCATACTACTGTATCCCAGCATACTACTGTATCCCAGCATACTACTCTGTATCCCAGCATCTACTGTATCCCAGCATGCTACTGTATCCCAGCATACTACTGTATCCCAGCATGCTACTGTATCCCAGCATGCTACTGTATCCCAGCATACTACTGTATCCCAGTATGCTACTGTATCCCAGCATGCTACTGTATCCCAGCATACTACTGTATCCCAGCATACTACTGTATCCCAGCATGCTACTGTATCCCAGCATACTACTGTATCCCAGCATGCTACTGTATCCCAGCATCTACTGTATCCCAGCATGCTACTGTATCCCAGCATGCTACTGTATCCCAGCATGCTACTGTATCCCAGCATACTACTGTATCCCAGCATACTACTGTATCCCAGCATACTACTGTATCCCAGCATGCTACTGTATCCCAGCATGCTACTGTATCCCAGCATACTACTGTATCCCAGCATGCTACTGTATCCCAGCATGCTACTGTATCCCAGCATAGCTACTGTATCCCAGCATGCTACTGTATCCCAGCATGCTACTGTATCCCAGCATACTACTGTATCCCAGCATGCTACTGTATCCCAGATGCTACTGTATCCCAGCATCTACTGTATCCCAGCATGCTACTGTATCCCAGCATCTACTGTATCCCAGCATGCTACTGTATCCCAGCTATGCTACTGTATCCCAGATGCTACTGTATCCAGCATACTACTGTATCCCAGCATGCTACTGTATCCCAGCATCTACTGTATCCCAGCATACTACTGTATCCCAGCATGCTACTGTATCCCAGCATTACTGTATCCCAGCATCTACTGTATCCCAGCATGCTACTGTATCCCAGCATCTACTGTATCCCAGCATGCTACTGTATCCCAGCATGCTACTGTATCCCAGCATGCTACTGTATCCCAGCATTACGTATCCCAGCATGCTACTGTATCCCAGCATGCTACTGTATCCCAGCATGCTACTGTATCCCAGCATCTACTGTATCCCAGCATCTACTGTATCCCAGCATGCTACTGTATCCCAGATGCTACTGTATCCCAGCATGCTACTGTATCCCAGCATACTACTGTATCCCGCATCTACTGTATCCCAGCATGCTACTGTATCCCAGCATACTACTGTATCCCAGATCTACTGTTCAGTGCTACTGTATCCCAGCATCTACTGTATCCCAGCATGCTACTGTATCCCAGCATGCTACTGTATCCCAGCATCTACTGTATCCCAGATGCTACTGTATCCCAGCATGCTACTGTATCCCAGCATGTACTGTATCCCAGCATGCTACTGTATCCCAGCATCTACTGTATCCCAGCATGCGTACTGTATCCCAGCATGCTACTGATCCCAGCATCTCTGTATCCCAGCATGCTACTGTATCCCAGATGCTACTGTATCCCAGCATCTACTGTATCCCAGCATGCTACTGTATCCCAGCTCTACGTATGTCTACTGTATCCCAGCATACTGTATCCAGCATCTATTATCCCAGCATGTACTGTATCCCAGCATCTACTGTATCCCAGCATGCTACTGTATCCCAGCATGTACGTATCACATGCTACTGTATCCCAGCATGCTACTGTATCCAGCATCTGTATCCCAGCATGCTACTGTATCCAGCATGCTACTGTATCCAGCATCTACTGTATCAGCATCTACTTGTATCCCAGCATGCTGTTCAGCTGTATCCCAGCATGCTACTGTATCCAGCTACTGTATCCACAGCCGATGCTACTGTATCCCAGCATGCTATGTATCCCAGCATGCTACTGTATCCCAGCATGCTACTGTATCCCATTCAGCATCTACTGTATCCCAGCATGCTATGTATCCCAGCATGCTACTGTATCCGCATGTTGTTCAGCATGCTACTGTACCCAGCATGTATGTATCCCAGCTGCTACTGTATCCCAGCATGCTCGTATCCGCATGCTACTGTATCCCAGCATGCTACTGTATCCAGCATGCTACTGTATCCCAGCATGCTACTGTATCCCAGCATGCTACTGTATCCCAGCATGCTACTGTATCCCAGCATGCTACTGTATCCCGATGTACTGATCGCGTCCAGCTATGTTCAGGCTGTTCGTGCTCTGTATCCCAGCATGCTACTGTATCCCAGCTGCTACTGATCCAGCATCATCGGTCATCCAGCTCTGTATCAGCTGCTGTTCCCAGCATGCTACTGTATCCCAGCATTGTGCTACTGTATCCCAGATGCTACTGTATCCAGCATGCTACTGTATCCCAGCATGCTACTGTATCCCAGCATGCTACTGTTCTCCATCATGCACTTGTCCCACTGCTCTGTTCCCAGCATGCTACTGTATCCCAGCTGCTCTGATCAGATGCTACTGTTCAGCATTCTTTCAGTGTTGTATCCCAGCTGCTCTGTATCCAGTGTACGTTGCTGCTCTGTGTGGTGTTCGCCGAGCTGGTAGCATTCTGAGGTGGTGTCCTAAAGTAGGAGTTCTGAGTGTTCAAGCTTAGTTGCTGATGTAGTTCATGGTAGGTCTCCCATAAATGGGGAGCATTTTCTGACGTTGATGGACGTAGACTGTTCTGGTGTCCACACTTTGGTTCAACGTGGTAGGTCACCAGGATTCTTGGTCGTGATGACTAACTTGTCCTGTGAATGAAGTGTCTACTCTTTGTTGCAGGGTCATTCTTGTGTACGTGGGATGTGTATGATGACAAGTCATTGGTAGTGTTTACCTGTTGAGGAGGGTTTCACTATCATGTATATAGAGTTCTTGCATGTCATATAGCTGTCTCTTCTTTAGTTTGTCTATTCTTACATTAATTGCAGCGATGTCTTGTTGAATATGCAGGTCTTCCATCCTGACTCTATCTCTGAATCTAGTACCAGTGATAAATCGGAGGGCTCTGTTCTGGACCCGTTGAAGCCGCAGCATGTTGGTTTTAGTTGTTAGTGCTAGGGGTAAGCAAGGGTATTCCAACAGAGGTCTGATCATCATCTTATATAGGTGCTTCTCGATGTGGGGGAGCGGGGGGGGGGGGGGCTTCTTTGAATCTGAATAGTTGGCCAAGGTGGGCTTTAGCTAGGTTCACTTTTTTAGAGATGTGGGAACTGGAGTGAAGTAATCTGTCGATCTCGTATCCCAGGATCTTGTTAGGGTTTCTGATGTCGACCCGTGAACCTCTTATAGAGATACCTCCTTTGCCTTCTATGGTAGCTGGGAGACAGCCAATGGTGCTGATGAGGACTTTTTCTGGATTAGTTGTGATTCTCCACTTTTTCTCCCAGTTAGCTGTTCTTCGTAATTCCTCATTCATTTTCTCTATTACTCTCCTGTATTTTGTTGCACCTGTTATGGGGGTGGATGACACTACGTGGACCACGTCGTCTGCAAATTGGGTGATGATGGTATCATTGTGTTCAGGTTGTGGGAGGTCATTTACATAAATATTGAAGAGTATGGGGCTAAGGCATGAGCCTTGTGGTACTCCAGCTGTTGGGGTGAATGGTACTGCTGATTTGCCGTTAAAGTTGGGGATGATGTTTCTGCCTGTTAGGAAATTGAATATGAGCCTGAGGAAGGTCCAGTTGTGGTCTGGTAGATCGGCAAGTTTGAATATGAGCCCATCATGCCAGAGGCTGTCGAAGGCTTTGTGAACGTCCCTCGTTGCAATTAGGGCCAGGTTTCCTTGGTTCCTCAGGCTATCTACCGCATCGTAGATGATGTTGATAGCATTCTGCGTTCCCCGGTGGGACCTGAAGCCAAACTATTTTTCGGTAAAGAGGTGGTTGAATTCCATTTAGTAGTTCAGTCTGTTGGAGATGATTTTTTTCGAAGACTTTGCCAGCGACTTCGAGTAAGGAGATAGGTCTGTAGTTTTCTGGATTCCGGATGTCCTTGTTGGGTTTTGAAATGAAGATCATCTTTGCTGTCTTGAATGTTATCTTTATTGTTGAAGTCAAATACACAGAAGAATAAATTGGAGGAAACCTTGGACAAATAGTTTTGAGGCGGTCAGTCCCTCAGTCTGGAACAATGTGAAGCTGAGGTATGAGAATGGAGTCTTGTATACTGCCGAAGGTGAGGCGTGTAAGGTTTTGATGACGTTGCAAGAGGCGGGGTCAACTAGTGGAAGCAGGAAGACAAGCTTTGAGGAGCACTGCAGCAAGCCTACTGGTCCATGTTGAGCCCCACCTCTCGAATCCGACTCTTCTCGCTAATAGTTAATCATTGATATTGTGGAAGATGTCCTCTGTATCAAGATGCCTCTGTGTTGATGCAGTACGTCACAGTTCTTGCTTCTACCTCTTCGAGACCTTCCACTCCTCACCTTCGGTGGTGTATAAAACTCTTCTCGTACCTCAGCTTCACATTGTTCCAGACTATGGAACTGGACACTTTTCCAGACCGAGGGACTGATCACTTTAAAAACCATTTCTCCAAGGTTAATGGACTGATTATATCATCTCGCCAATACTCCTGCTACCTCCAGTTTATTCTCCTCTGAATGAAGAAGCCTACCACATGGGCGAAACGTTTGAAAACTACAGATACCCAGCTGTTGCATGTGTTACTTTCCAGCTTGACGGTGTTATAAACTATTTTCATTATATCCATCATCACCAGACATCATTTACTGTCACTAGACGGTAAATGATGTATCATCGCCAGGCGCTGTTAAGTCATCTATCGTCAGCAGACATTAGTCATAGTCGCCTAGCATCACCTATCGTCACCCTACACCACCTACCGTTGCCAGACGGCACCTATCGTCACCCTACACCACCTACCGTTGCCAGACGGCACCTATCGTCACCCTACACCACCTACCGTTGCCAGACGGCACCTATCGTCGCTGGCGACGGTGACGGCAGCAGTAGCTCAGAGAAGCGGACACAGATCACCCGGAAAGTTGATGAAGCCAGAAACTCCTTAAGTTATTCAGCCTCTCGTGTGCTCTCAACTTTGCTCATCACAATATTGGCACAACTCCAGGCAAGATATAGTCACATCAGAGAGAATAATCATCCATTAGTTGCTTAATCAGAGGTACGGGGAGATTAAGTCTGCCGTATAGATTGAAATGAAACGTTCGTGAACTACTTGCTTAACCACCGGTACCGAGGTACAAGTCGGAGAAAAATGATCGTCCTTTGGCCGCTTATTTACTGGTGCTGGTGTGATTAAGTCTGCCGGACTGAGTGTATATGGTGTGGGAAGACGCCATTACTTATTATTACAGAAGAGGTGAGATCTTCACGACGGTGCCTGGAATCAGCGATCGTCAGCACAACAGACGGCACCAGGGTGGCCTGCAGCCTTGCTGAACCCTTGGCACACATGGCAAACATCCAGCCAGCAGTCAGACAACAACATACACACTGTAGTAACAACTCGACTACAGAACAACATCATCACCTGATATGCAATTCTGTATTGCTCATATCTGACTCGTGTGTGTGTGTGTGTGTGCAAAGAGTGTATGTTCCATATGGCTTGATAAAGCTCTACCCTCAGCTCCATTTAGATGTAGCTAACTAATGTGTTAGCAATACTCTATAAGCTCATCCCTCAACTCCCATGTACACAAATATTATAAAAAGATGAAATTTTTATTTATTTTTAACTGTCAGCATTACGACTCTAACTCCAACATTAATAACAACAACAACAACAACAATAATAATAATAATAATAATAATAATAAACATTTACGAACTACAATGTTTACTAAGATAATGCTATATGTATAACTATGTATGATGGAATGCAAAATGATGATAACACATGTATATGCATGTTTGAATGTCTGATGGTGCTGGTCACTACCATGGTGCTGGTCACTACCATGGTGCTGGTCATCATAATGATGCTAGTCACTACCATGGTGCTGGTCACTACCATGGTGCTGGTCACTACCATGGTGCTGGTCACTACCATGGTGCTGGTCATCATAATGATGCTAGTCACTACCATGGTGCTGGTCACTACCATGGTGCTGGTCACTACCATGGTGCTGGTCATCATAATGATGCTAGTCACTACCATGGTGCTGGTCACTACCATGGTGCTGGTCACTACCATAGTGCTGGTCACTACCATGGTGCTGGTCATCATAATGATGCTAGTCACTACCATGGTGCTGGTCACTACCATGGTGCTGGTCACTACCATAGTGCTGGTCACTACCATGGTGCTGGTCACTACCATGGTGCTGGTCACTACCATGGTGCTGGTCACTACCATGGTGCTGGTCACTACCATAGTGCTGGTCACTACCATGGTGCTGGTCATCATAATGATGCTGGTCACTACCATGGTGCTGGTCACTACCATGGTGCTGGTCACTACCATGGTGCTGGTCACTACCATGGTGCTGGTCATCATAATGATGCTGGTCATCACCATGATGCTGGTCACAACCATAGTGCAGCTAGTATGATAATCTTAACAGCTAATATGATAATCTTAACAGCTAGTATGATAATCTTAACAGCTAGTACGATAAACCTGACAGTATGATAAACCTGACAGTATGATAAACCTGACAGTATGATAAACCTGACAGTATGATAAACCTGACAGTATGATAAACCTGACAGCATGATAAACCTAACATTATGATAAACCTGACAGTATGATAAACCTGACAGCTAGTATGATAAACCTGACAGCTAGTATGATAAACGTGAGAGCTAGGATGACAAAGTTGATCCCTTGTATCAGAAATCTTCCCTATGAAGATAGACTGAGGGCCCTGAATCTGCACTCTCTAGAAAGACGTAGAATTAGGGTGGATATGATTGAGGTGTACAAATGGAAAACAGGAATAAACAAAGGGGATGTAAATAGCGTGCTGAAAATATCCAGCCAAGACAGGACTCGCAGCGATGGTTTCAAGTTGGAAAAGTTCAGATCCAGGAAGGTTATAGGAAAGCACTGGTTTGGTAATAGAGTTGTGGATGAGTGGAACAAACTCCCAAGTACCGTCATAGATGCTAAGACGTTGTGTAGTTTTAAAAATAGGTTAGATAAATACATGGGTGGGTGTGGATGGGTGTGAGTTTGGACCAGACTAGCTTGTACTACCAGGTCAGTAGCTGTACTAATTCCTTAAGTGGAAGTGACCTGACCAGGTGGTCGGCTGGACAATTATATGAGTGGGTGCGGTTGGGTGTGAATTGGTCCTGACTAGCTTGTGCTAGGTCAGATGCAGTGCTCCTTCCTTAAGTGAATGTAACCTGACCTGGCTGGGTCGGGGCATTGGCTTAAGCCGTTGGAGATTTGGAACTGCCTCGCATGGGCCAGTAGGCTTGCTGCAGTGTTCCTTCTTTCTTATGTTCTTATGTTCTTAGTATGATAAACGTGACAGCTAGTATGATAAACCTGACAGCTAGTATGATAAACCTGACAGTATGATAAACTTGACAGCTAGCATGATAAACCTGACAGCTAGTATGATAAACCTGACAGCTAGTATGATAAACCTGACAGTATGATAAACCTGACAGTATGATAAACTTGACAGCTAGTATGATAAATCTGACAGCTAGTATGATAAACCTGACAGCTAGTATGATAAACCTGACAGCTAGTATGATAAACCTGACAGCTAGTATGATAAACGTGACAGCTTGTAAGATAAACCTGACAGCTAGTATGATAAACGTGACAGCTTGTAAGATAAACCTGACAGCTAGTATGATAAATATGACAGCTAGTATGATAAACCTGACAGCTAGTATGATAAATCTGACAGCTAGTATGATAAATGTGACAGCTAGTAAGATAAACCTGTCAGCTAGTATGATAAACGTGACAGCTAGTAAGATAAACCTGACAGCTAGTATGATAAACGTGACAGCTAGTAAGATAAACCTGTCAGCTAGTATGCTAAACATGACAGCTAGTAAGATAAACCTGACAGCTAGTATGATAAACGTGACAGCTAGTAAGATAAACCTGACAGCTAGGATGATAAACGTGACAGCTAGTAAGATAAACCTGTCAGCTAGTATGATAAACGTGACAGATAGTAAGATAAACCTGACAGCTGGTATGATAAATCTGACAGCTAGCATGATAAGCCTGACAGCTAATATGATAAACCTGACAGCTAGTATGATAAGCCTGACAGCTGGTATGATAAACCTGACAGCTAGTATGATAAACGTGACAGTAAGATAAACCTGACAGCTAGTATGATAAACGTGACAGATAGTAAGATAA
>WNWK01004709.1:65000-134156 GCA_009830355.1 Cherax destructor
GTAGCCTGGTAATGAAGGAAGGAGGTAGCCTAGGTAATGAAGGAAGGAGGTAGCCTGGGTAATGAAGGAGGAGGTAGCCTAGGTAATGAAGGAAGGAGGTAGCCTGGGTAATGAAGGAGGAGGTAGCCTGGGTAATGAAGGAAGGAGGTAGCCTAGGTAATGAAGGAGGAGGTAGCCTGGGTAATGAAGGAGGAGGTAGCCTGGGTAATGAAGGAGGAGGTAGCCTGGTAATGAAGGAAGGAGGTAGCCTGGTAATGAAGGAGGAGGTAGCCTGGGTAATGAAGGAAGGAGGTAGCCTAGGTAATGAAGGGAGGAGGTAGCCTGGGTAATGAAGGGAGGAGGTAGCCTGGGTAATGAAGGGAGGAGGAGGGTAGCCTGGGTAATGAAGGGAGGAGGAGGTAGCCTGGGTAATGAAGGGAGGAGGAGGTAGCCTGGGTAATGAAGGGAGGAGGAGGTAGCCTGGGTAATGAAGGGAGGAGGTAGACTGGGTAATGAATGAGGAGGAGGAGGTAGCCTGGGTAATGAAGGGAGGAGGAGGTAGCCTGGGTAATGAAGGGAGGAGGAGGAGGTAGCCTGGGTAATGAAGGGAGGAGGAGGTAGCCTGGGTAATGAAGGGAGGAGGAGGTAGCCTTCATAATGAAGGGAAGAGGAGGAGGTAGCCTGGGCAATGAAGGGAGGAGGAGGTAACCTGGGTAATGAAGGGAGGAGGAGTTAGCCTGGTAATGAAGGGAGGGGGGTAGCCTGGGTAATGAAGGGAGGAGGAGGAGGTAGCCTGGGTAATGAAGGGAGGAGGAGGTAGCCTGGGTAATGAAGGAGGAGGAGGAGGTAGCCTGGGTAATGAAGGGAGGAGGAGGTAGCCTGGGTAATGAAGGGAGGAGGAGGTAGCCTGGGTAATGAAGGGAGGAGGAGGTAGCCTGGGTAATGAAGGAGTAGAGGAGGTAGCCTGGGTAATGAAGGTAGGAGGAAGGTAGCCTGGGTAATGAAGGAGGAGGAGGTAGCCTGGGTAATGAAGGAGGAGGAGGAGGTAGCCTGGGTAATGAAGGGAGGAGGAAGTAGCCTGGGTAATGAAGGGAGGAGGAAGTAGCCTGGGTAATGAAGGCCACATCATCGTTTTCAACACTGACAATGTGTTAAGTTTCTTTGTTACGTTTAAAGCCTATCACCTGTACGTGGCTCATTATGGCTGCCTATCACCTGTACGTGGCTCATTATGGCTGCCTATCACCTGTACACTAGTTATCATCAATGTATAATACACAACACACACACACACTATATATATATATATATATATATATATATATATATATATATATATATATATATATATATATATATATATATATATATATATATACTTTACGTGTTTATGTATTCACTCACGTGAGTATGTGTATGTGGTGTGTATTTTTACTCACTGAGGCAGGGTGACCCAGGAAAGGAAACACATCTACCATCATTCATACAACAGTTGTCTTGCAGAAGGTGCGTTTATATCACATTTCAAATAAACCTCCGACCTGTAACTTTCCTAACTCAGTGATCTTAAACTCAGTCATATATGTATAAATGAGTTTTAAAAATCGTGTTTTTAATAAAAGGAATACTTGTCTTGTTGTGTGAGAGTGAGCGAGGCATCAGAGGGAGTTTAGCAGGGCATCTGACACACCAAGCCGTGATGGAGGCAAGGTGTAAGAGGAGTGGGACAGGAGCTAGGGCTGGGGGCATGGTTGGCCAATGAGAGACCTACGGGGGTTGAGACAGGTGGGTAGAAATGATTGCCGGGAAGGAGGCCTGAAGGAGGTTGCTTGAATGTTCGGGGATCATCAAGGAGTGCCTCTCCCCCCGGGGACGGGTCACAGACCAGGCCTCCCTACTGACGGCACACCACCTCGCTGGAAGATACAAGTCGCCAGTGCCTCCATCCAGGCTGATTAGTACTTCCGTCAAGCTTTACATATTCACTGACTTTTACTACGGGATAATGATGAGGGACTTGAGAAGAGCGTCTCTGGAAAGGGCACATCACACTGGGTCAGTGACCTCGCTCTCAATCTCTCCTGAGTTGAACTTCCAAGTATCGAGGAATTGGTTAACCAGTAATTCCCCTTAAGTTTCATAAGAGAAACTTTTTTTGTCGAGTTATTTCTTATTGTACCTCTATTTTTCACTGAAGGCATTTTGCACTGCCAATTTTATCTCTGGGTCTCGTACAGAGTCACTGCAGTGTATAATAATGTTTCAGTGTTGCCACAATAAAAATGTCGCAATGTGTATATATTGAACTAATCCCACTTGCATCTTCCATGTGTAAATAATGATGAACCTTTCTTGTTATGAAAGTGGGAGATGATAGTTCAAAGTGTATATGAAAGAGAGGAACCACAAGGCTACGCACTGCCGATCCCAGGTGTGTTGGAATGAGTAGAGGAGAGAGGGAGAAGATGAGTGAGGTGGCTGAGGCGGTGATGGTATATGATCTGGTCTCCAGAGCTCACGGCTGAGACGCTCAGTGTTGTCTAATGAAGCTGTGGAGTGCCCTGGGCTAGCCCCAAGTCAAGTTACATGCTATTGTCCGTCCGTCTTGTACTTCGGACGGACGGAGGGTTGCTATCAAGTGACCGGGTCTTGTGGAGCGCAGCGGGTTCATTATACGGCTGCCGCCACTGCCTGTACCTCTCGTATGGTTGATAATGTGGTGGTCATTATAACATTACCGACGGATATGTGGATGTTAGCAATACATTCGTGCGAGCAGAGCCGAGCCTGCCACACACAGCCTTCAAAATGGAAGGCAATCAAGTTCCATATATCGGGAGGACATTCAATTTCTAGTAGGAAGAGACGTTCACCGGCGTCAGAGATCCTCTCATGGAGGTGATGTGTGGATGTTATGTTGAACCTGTACAGCTGAGGCTGATAATAATGTTAGTGTTAAAACACTAACATAACCGGTCAAGGTTCAATAATGAGGTCAAGGTTCAATAATGAGGTCAAGGTTCACTAATGAGGTCAAGGTTCAATAATGAGGTCAAGGTTCAATAATGAGGTCAAGGTTCACTAATGAGGTCAAGGTTCAATAATGAGGTCAAGGTTCAATAATGAGATCAAGGTTCACTAATGAGGTCAAGGTTCAATAATGAGGTCAAGGTTTACTAATGAGGTCAAGGTTCAATAATGAGGTCAAGGTTCACTAATGAGGTCAAGGTTCACTAATGAGGACAAGGTTCAATAATGAGGTCAAGGTTCAATAATGAGATCAAGGTTCACTAATGAGGTCAAGGTTCAATAATGAGGTCAAGGTTTACTAATGAGGTCAAGGTTCAATAATGAGGTCAAGGTTCACTAATTAGGTCAAGGTTCACTAATGAGGTCAAGGTTCAATAATGAGGTCAAGGTTCAATAATGAGGTCAAGGTTCAATAATGAGGTCAAGGTTCACTAATGAGGTCAAGGTTCACTAATGAGGTCAAGGTTCACTAATGAGGTCAAGGTTCAATAATGAGGTCAAGGTTCACTAATGAGGTCAAGGTTCACTAATGAGGTCAAGGTTCACTAATGAGGTCAAGGTTCACTAATGAGGTCAAGGTTTACTAATGAAGTCAAGGTTCACTAATGAGGCCAAGGTTCAGTAATGAGGTCAATGTTCGCTAATAAGGTCAGAGTTCAATAAGGAGGCGAAAGTGCAGTAATAAGGTCAAGGTGTGTCAACTGAGGTCACTGTGTCAACTGAGGTCACTGTGTATCAACTGAGGTCACTGTGTGTCAACTAAGGTCAATGTGTGTCAACTGAGCTCATTGTGTGTCAACTGAGGATAATGTGTGTCAACTGAGGTCACTGTGTGTCGACTGAGGTCACTGTGTGTCAACTGCGATAAAACACCTCAATTACTGGGAACGCTTGAAGTTCCTCAACCTGTACTCCCTGGAACGCAGGCGGGAGAGATACGTGATTATATACACTTGGAAAATCCTAGAGGGATTAGTACCAAACTTGCACACGAAAATCACTCTCTATGGAAGCAAAAGACTCGGCAGACGATGCAACATTCCCCCAATGAAAAGCAGGGGCGCCACTACCTCGTTGAGAGACAACACTATAAGTGTCAGGGGCCCAAGACTTTAACTGCCTCCCAGCATACATAAGGGGGATTACCAATAGACCCCTGGCTGTCTTGAAGAAGACGCTGGACAGGCACCTAAAGTCAGTACCTGACCAGCCGGGCTGTGGTTCGTACGTCGGTTTGGGTGCGGCCAACAGTAACAGCCTGGTTGATCAGGCCCTGATCTACCATGAGGCCTGGTCACAGACCGGGCCGCGGGGGCGTTGACCCCCGAAACTCTCTCCAGGTATAGCCCTCCGCAAATTACCACTACAATGATTTTTAGCTGACGTTTTCGTCGTCTACAGTTTAGAGCCTCGATAACATTCCAGGAAGGACCGAAACGTCGTCTAGAATTTCGTCTCCAAACTGTGAGTGTTGTTGGTCAGTGGTTCCAGGCTCAATACTGTCAGACTTTTATACCTCGCATCTGGCACACTTTTCGTAACACAGGTTACTACGGCCAGCAGTAACAGCCTAGTTGATGAGGCCCTGATCCACCGGGAGGCCTGGTCGTGGACCGGGACGTGGGGGTGTTGACCCCCGGAATTCCCTTCGGAAGATAAAGCTAATCCTAGTCTCGCCACAAACACAGTGAGTGCTGAACCGGACACACCTCTCGGTCCCCACCACGTTGATATTATCCACTACGCATCTGCGAGCATTGAGACGCGCTCACGCAAACAACGGAACGGCCAAGCATTCGGCCAGGTGGCCGTGTGGTTAACGCACTGGTCAGTGGATTTAAGACTCACTAGCCATGGGTTCTAACATCCTTTTTCCCATTATCCCTCCCTTCCGTGGGTTGTTTGTAATCATGTTATTCCGACTTCGTGAGAGGCATATATTACACAGAGGTCTGCCCAGGGCCACAGGAGCGTTTAAAATGGTCCCCAGTCTGTGTCACAACACACACACACTCACCAGTGACTCGACCCCTGCAACCACAATTAGTGAGTACACACACACACAGGAACAAGGGGTCACAAATGGAAGTTGAAAACTCAGATGAGTCACAGGGATGTTAGAAAGTATTTCTTCAGTCTTAGAGCTGTCAGGAAGAGGAACAATCTGGAGAGTGATGTAGTGGAGGTAGGATCCATACACAGCTTCAAGAATAGATACGATAAAGCTCACGGAGAAGGGAGAGAGAGAGTGGACAGCGAAGAGGCGGGTGCCACGAGCTGTAACTCGACCCCTGCAACCACAAATAGGTAAGCACAAATAAGTAAGCACACACACACACACATTAAAAACAAGAGTGTGTGTTGCCACTGTGGTTGCTTGACTCACAACTTCAGTAATTACCCTCAACGTGTACAACTTGGCTCGCAGACCATGAAGGTTTTCTGTCTTCTTGGCCACGACTGTTTACCAAGCTTGAGTTGCTCTATTGTCAGGACGATGTAAAACACCTCAGGGAGACGCTACCTTCCTCAGGGGAGGAAGAGGGAAAATTGTAGTCCCCTTGATGTACACAGCAGCAATGACGGTGGAAGGAAGAAGAGGTGAGGGGAAAAAAGAGGGATGGAGGAGATGGATGAGAAGAGGAAAGAAGACTGAGTAAAGGGAACCTGGAGTATATACCTGGAGAGGGTTTCGGGGGTCAACGCCCCCGCAGTTCGGTCTGAGACCAGGCCTCGTGGTGGATCAGGGTCTGATCAATCAAGCTGTTACTGCTGGCCGCACGCAAACTGACGTACGAACCAGAGCCAGGCTGGTGAGGTACTGACTTTAGGTGCCTGTTTAGTGCCTTCTTGAAGACAGCCAGGGGTCTATTGGTAATCCCCCTTATGTATGCTGGGAGGCAGTTGAACAGTCTTGGACCTCGGACACTTGTTGTGTTGTCTCTCAGGGTACTCGTGGCGCCCCTGCTTTTCATTGGGGGAATGTTGCATCTCCTGCCGAGTCTTTTGCTTTTATAGGGAGTAATTTTCGTGTGCAAGTTTGGTACTAATCCCTCTAGGATTTTCCAAGTGTATATTATCATGTATCTCTCTTGCCTGCGTTCCAGGAAATACAAATGAAGGGACTTCAACCGTTCCCAGGAATTTAGGTGCCTTATCGTACTTATGTGTGCTGTGAAAGTTCTTTGTACACTCTCCAGGTCAGCAATTTCGCCAGCCTTGAAGGGGGCAGCTAGTGTACAGCAGTATTCCAGCCTAGAGAGCGATTTGAAGAGAATCATCATGGGCTTGGCATCCCTAGTTTTGAAAGGTTCTCATTATCCATCCTATCATTTTCTTAGCAGATGCGGTAGATACATTGTTGTGGTCTTTGAAGGCGAAATCCTCTAACATTATCACTCCCAGGTCCTTCATATTACTTTTTCGCTCTATTGTAAGGTTAGAATTTGTCGTATACCCTGATACAGTTTTAATTTCCTCAAGTTTTCCATATATGAGTAGTTGAAATTTCTCTTCATTGAACTTCATATTGTTTTGAGTGGCCCATTTGAAGATTTGGTTGATGTCCGCTTGGAGTCTTGCAGTGTCTTCAATGGAGGTCACTGCCATGGCAATCCGGGTGTCATCCGCAAAGGAAGCCACGGAGCTATGGCTTACATCTCTGTCTATGTCAGTTATGAGGATGAGGAATAGAATGGGAGCAAGTACTGTGCCTTGTGGAACAGCTTTTCACCGTAGCTGCCTCATACTTTACTGTATATTATTACTCTTTGTGTTGTATTTGTCAGGAAGTTATAGATCCATCTACCAGAAAGAGTTATAGATCCATCTACCAGAAAGAGTTATAGATCCATCTACCAGAAAGAGTTATAGATCCATCTACCAGAAAGAGTTATAGATCCATCTACCAGAAAGAGTTATAGATCCATCTACCAGAAAGAGTTATAGATCCATCTACCAGAAAGAGTTATAGATCCATCTACCAGAAAGAGTTATAGATCCATTTACCAGAAAGAGTTATAGATCCATCTACCAGAAAGAGTTATAGATCCATCTACCAGAAAGAGTTATAGATCCATCTACCAGAAAGAGTTATAGATCCATCTACCAGAAAGAGTTATAGATCCATCTACCAGAAAGAGTTATAGATCCATCTACCAGAAAGAGTTATAGATCCATATACCAGAAATAGTTATAGATCCATCTACCAGAAAGAGTTATAGATCCATCTACCAGAAAGAGTTATAGATCCATCTACCAGAAAGAGTTATAGATCCATCTACCAGAAAGAGTTATAGATCCATCTACCAGAAAGAGTTATAGATCCATCTACCAGAAAGAGTTATAGATCCATCTACCAGAAAGAGTTATAGATCCATCTACCAGAAAGAGTTATAGATCCATCTACCAGAAAGAGTTATAGATCCATCTACCAGAAAGAGTTATAGATCCATCTACCAGAAAGAGTTATAGATCCATCTACCAGAGTTATAGATCCATCTACCAGAAAGAGTTATAGATCCATCTACCAGAAAGAGTTATAGATCCACCTACCAGAAAGAGTTATAGATCCATCTACCAGAAAGAGTTATAGATCCATCTACCAGAAAGAGTTATAGATCCATCTACCAGAGTTATAGATCCATCTACCAGAAAGAGTTATAGATCCATCTACCAGAAAGAGTTATAGATCCATCTACCAGAAAGAGTTATATATCCATCTACCAGAAAGAGTTATAGATCCATCTACCAGAAAGAGTTATAGATCCATCTACCAGAAAGAGTTATAGATCCATCTACCAGAAAGAGTTATAGATCCATCTACCAGAAAGAGTTATAGATCCATCTACCAGAAAGAGTTATAGATCCATCTACCAGAAAGAGTTATAGATCCATCTACCAGAAAGAGTTATAGATCCATCTACCAGAAAGAGTTATAGATCCATCTACCAGAAAGAGTTATAGATCCATCTACCAGAAAGAGTTATAGATCCATCTACCAGAAAGAGTTATAGATCCATCTACCAGAAAGAGTTATAGATCCATCTACCAGAAAGAGTTATAGATCCATCTACCAGAAAGAGTTATAGATCCATCTACCAGAAAGAGTTATAGATCCATCTACCAGAAAGAGTTATAGATCCATCTACCAGAAAGAGTTATAGATCCATCTACCAGAAAGAGTTATAGATCCATCTACCAGAAAGAGTTATAGATCCATCTACCAGAAAGAGTTATAGATCCATCTACCAGAAAGAGTTATAGATCCATCTACCAGAAAGAGTTATAGATCCATCTACCAGAAAGAGTTATAGATCCATCTACCAGAAAGAGTTATAGATCCATCTACCAGAAAGGTTATAGATCCATCTACAGAAAGAGTTATAGATCCATCTACCAGAAAGAGTTATGAATCCATCTACCAGAAAAGTTATAGATCCATCTACCAGAAAGAGTTATAGATCCATCTACCAGAAAGAGTTATAGATCCATCTACCAGAAAGAGTTATAGATCCATCTACCAGAAAGAGTTATAGATCCATCTACCAGAAAGAGTTATAGATCCATCTACCAGAAGAGTTATAGATCCATCTACCAGAAAGAGTTATAGATCCATCTACCAGAAAGAGTTATAGATCCATCTACCAGAAAGAGTTATAGATCCATCTACCAGAAAGAGTTATAGATCCATCTCCAGAAAGTTATAATCATCTCAGAAGAGTTATAGATCCATCTACAGAAAGAGTTATAGATCATCTACCAGAAAGTTATAATCCATCTACCAGAAGTTATAGATCCATCTACCAGAAGAGTTATAGATCCATCTACCAGAAAGAGTTATAGATCCATCTCAAAAGAGTTATAGATCCATCTACCAGAAAGAGTTATAGATCCATCTACCAGAAAGAGTTATAGATCCATCTACCAGAAAGAGTTATAGATCATCTCCAGAAGTTATAGATCCATCTACCAGAAAGAGTTATAGATCCATCTACCAGAAAGAGTTATAGATCCATCTACCAGAAAGAGTTATAATCCATCTACCAGAAGAGTTATGATCCATCTACCAGAAGAGTTATAGATCCATCTACCAGAAGAGTTATAGATTTTTTTTTTTTTTTTTTTTTTTTTTTTTTTTAGATCCATCTACCAGAAAGAGTTATAGATCCATCTACCAGAAAGTAGATCCATAGAAGAGTTATGATCCAAAGAAGAATCATCTACCAGAAAGGTTAAGATCCATCTACCAGAAGTTATAGATCCATCTACCAGAAGAGTTATAGATCCATCTACCAGAAAGAGTTATAGATCCATCTACCAGAAGAGTTATAGATCCATCTACCAGAAAGAGTTATAGATCCATCTACCAGAAGAGTTATAGATCCATCTACCAGAAAGAGTTATAGATCCATCTACCAGAAAGAGTTATAGATCCATCTACCAGAAAGAGTTATAGATCCATCTACCAGAAAGAGTTATAGATCCATCTACCAGAAAGAGTTATAGATCCATCTACCAGAAAGAAGTCTATAGATCCATCTAAGAATTAATCCATCTACCAGAAAGAGTTATAGATCCATCTACCAGAAAGAGTTATAGATCATCTACCAGAAAGAGTTATAGATCCATCTACCAAAAGAGTTATAGATCCATCTACCAGAAAGAGTATAGATCCATCTACCAGAAAGAGTTATAGATCCACTCCGAAGATAACCACCTGAAGATAACCATCTGAAGATAACCACCTGAAGATAACCATCTGAAGATAACCATCTGAAGATAACCATCTGAAGATAACCATCTGAAGATAACCATCTAGAAAGAACGAAGAAACCATTGAAGAAACCATACAAGTAAATTAAGAAAATTGAAGATAACCACTGAAGTAACCATCTGAAGATAACCTGAAGATAACCATCTAAGATAACCATCTAAGATAAATCATCTGAGTAGCCATCCGTTCCTCTCGAGTACCATCTGAGATAACCTCTGGATATCCTCTCCTATCCATCTGGATAGACCTCTGAGATTACCATCTTTCCATCTGGTGCTCTAGATTCCTCCTTCCCTCTGGTGCTCTAAAAGTTTCCTCGGTTTCTGGAATATCCATCCCTGTTTAATCTCTCCTTCCTCTTCCGATTCTCCTCTCCGGTTGATCCCTCCTTCCCTCCGGTTATCCTCCTTCCCCCGGTTGACTCTCCATTTCCCTCCGGTTAGATCTCTCCTTCCTCCTGTGTTGATCTCCTCCTTCCCTCCTGGTCCATCTCCCTTCCTCCTGTCTCTGATTCCTCCTTCCCCGGTCTCACTTCCTCTTCCCTCGTGCTCTAGATCCCCTTCTGTCCTCTGCAGTTATAATCCATCTCCGAGATAGCTCTGAGATAATCCATCTTACAGAATTGATAGATCATCTGAGAGATAATCCATCCGAAGATATAATCCATCTAAGAAACCATTAAGATCCATCTGAAGATAACCACCTCGAAGTTATAGATCCCCTAAGATAGCTCTAAGATCCATCTCCAGTAGCTCTGATTCCATCTCACTCGATCCTTGATCATCTGACTCGAAATTAGTCCATCCTCCGAAGATCTACTCTCCTCTCCTGAAGCTCTAGATCCATCTCTGATAGCTTAGATCCATCCCTTCTACCTGTGCTCTGATCCACTCTCTCTGACTCCCTCCTGTGCTCTGGACTCTCACTCCTGTGCTCTGGACTCTCACTCCTGTGCTCTGGATCTCACTCCTGTGCTCTGGATCTCACTCCTGTGCTCTGGACTCTCACTCCTGTGCTCTGGACTCCACTCCTGTGCTCTGGACTCTCACTCCTGTGCTCTGGACTCTCACTCCTGTGCTCTGGACTCTCACTCCTGTGCTCTGGATCTCACTCCTGTCCTGGACTCTCACTCCGTGCTCTGGATCTCACTCCTTCCTGACTCACTCCTGTGCTCTGGACTCTCACTCCTGTGCTCTGGACTCTCACTCCTGTGCTCTGGACTCTCACTCCTGTGCTCTGGACCTCACTCCTGTGCTCTGGACTCCACTCCTGTGCTCTGGATCTCACTCCTGTGCTCTGGATCTCTCACTCCTGTGCTCTGGACTCACTCCTGTGCTCTGACTCACTCCTGTGCTCTGGATCTCACTCCTGTGCTCTGGATCTCACTCCTGTGCTCTGGACTCTCACTCCTGTGCTCTGGATCTCACTCCTGTGCTCTGGACTCTCACTCCTGTGCTCTGGACTCTCACTCCTGTGCTCTGGACCTCACTCCTGTGCTCTGGAGTCTCACTCCTGTGCTCTGGACTCTCACTCCTGTGCTCTGGACTCTCACCCTTTTTTTTTTTTTCCCCCCCCCCCCCCGTGCTCTGGACTCTCACTCCTGTGCTCTGGACTCTCCCTCCTTCCCTCCTGTGCTCTGGACTCTCCCTCCTTCCCTCCTGTGCTCTGGACTCTCCCTCCTGTGCTCTGGACTCTCCCTCCTGTGCTCTGGACTCTCTCTCCTGTGCTCTGGACTCTCCCTCCTGTGCTCTGGACTCTCCCTCCTGTGCTCTGGACTCTCCCTTCTGTGCTCTGGACTCTCACTCCTGTGCTCTGGACTCTCACTCCTGCTCGGACTCCTCTGTGCTGGACTCTCACTCCTGTGCTCTGGACTCTCACTTCCTGTGCTCTGGACTCTCACTCCCTGTGCTCTGGACTCTCACTCCTGTGCTCTGGACTCTCACTCCTGTGCTCTGGACTCTCATTCCTGTGCTCTGGACTCTTACTCCTGTGCTCTGGAGTCTCCCTCCTTCCTTCCTGTGCTCTGGAGTCTCCCTCCTTCCTTCCTGTGCTCTGGACTCTCACTCCTGTGCTCTGGAGTCTCCCTCCTTCCTTCCTGTGCTCTGGACTCTCACTCCTGTGCTCTGGACTCTCACTCCTGTGCTCTGGACTCTCACTCCTGTGCTCTGGACTCTCACTCCTGTGCTCTGGACTCTCACTCCTGTGCTCTGGACTCTCACTCCTGTGCTCTGGAGTCTCACTCCTGTGCTCTGGACTCTCACTCCTGTGCTCTGGATCTCACTCTTGTGCTCTGGACTCTCACTCCTGTGCTCTGGACTCTCACTCCTGTGCTCTGGACTCTCACTCCTGTGCTCTGGACTCTCACTCCTGTGCTCTGGACTCTCACTCCTGTGCTCTGGACTCTCACTCCTGTGCTCTGGACTCTCACTCCTGTGCTCTGGACTCTCACTCCTGTGCTGACTCACTCCTGTGCTCTGGACTCTCACTCCTGTGCTCTGGACTCTCACTCCTGTGCTCTGGACTCTCACTCCTGTGCTCTGGACTCTCACTCCTGTGCTCTGGACTCTCACTCCTGTGCTCTGGATCTCACTCCTGTGCTCTGGATCTCCTCCTGTGCTCTGGACTCTCACTCCTGTGCTCTGGACTCTCACTCCTGTGCTCTGGACCTCACTCCGTGCTCTGACTCTCACTCCTGTGCTACTCTACCTGTGCTCTACTCACCTGTGCTCTGGACTCTCACTCCTGTGCTCTGGATCTCACTCCTGTGCTCTGGACTCTCACTCCTGTGCTCTGGACTTCACTCCTGTGCTCTGGACTCTCACTCCTGTGCTCTGGACTCTCACTCCTGTGCTCTGGACTCTCACTCCTGTGCTCTGGACTCTCACTCCTGTGCTCTGGACTCTCACTCCTGTGCTCTGGACTCTCACTCCTGTGCTCTGATAGTGGACTCTCACTCCTGTGCTCTGACTCACTCCTGTGCTCTGGACTCACTCCTGTGCTCTGACTCTCACTCGTGCTCTGGACTCACTCCTGTGCTCTGACTCACTCCTGTGCTCTGACTCTCACTCCTGTGCTCTGATCTCACTCCTGTGCTCTGGACTCACTCTGTGCTCTGGACTCTCACTCCTGTGCTCTGGACTCTCACTCCTGTGCTCTGGACTCTCACTCCTGTGCTCTGGATCTCCTCCGACCTACCCTGTGCTCGGACTCTCACTCTGTCTCTGGACTTACCTGTGCTCTGATCATCCTGTGCTCGACTCACTCCTGTGCTCTGACTCTCACTCTGGCGGACAGTGTCTGGACCTATGTGCTCGACCATCTGTGCTCTGACTCTCACTCCGTGCTCTGGACTCTCACTCCGCTCTGGATCTCACTCTCTTATTCATTGATCCTGGACTCATCCTGTGTCATGGACGTCATCTTGCTCTGGACTCTCACTCTTCATCTGGCTACTCACTGTAGCTCTAGTCTCACTCTGTGTCATCATACTCCTGGCTCGCTCTCACTCTGCTACTGGACTCTCCTCTGGCTTGACTACTCATCCTGTCTTGACCTCACTCTGTAGCTTACTTCCAACTCTTGACTGAAAACTCTACATCCCTGTGATTCATTTCAGTCTTCAACGTCAACTGTGTCCCTGTTGCTGTGTCCCATCTCTGAACATTCTGTCTTTGTCCACCTTGTCAATTCCTCTAGTATCTTTATGTCGTTATCATGTCCCCCTATCTCTCCTGTCCTCCAGTGTCGTCAGGTCGATTTCCTTAACCTTCCTCGTAGGACATCACCCTAGTCCTGGACTAGTCTTGTTGCAAACCTTTGCACTTTTCTAGCTTCTTACGTGCTTGGCTAGGTGTGGGTTCCAAACTGGTGCTGCTCTCAGTATGGGCCTAACGTACAGTGTACAGAGTCCTGATGTGTGTGTGTGTGTGTGTGTGTGTGTGTGTGTGTATTGTGCCGAATAGGTAAAACTGGTCAATTAGCAAGAACTCATTTAAAATTATGTCCTTTCCAAAATTTTCTCTTATACGTTTAAAGATACATTTTTTTTCGTTATTCTTAATGTAAAAATTAATAATTTTGTACCAAAAGAACCTTAGAAAACTTACCTAACCTTATTATAACAAGCGCAATTTAATTTAGCCTAATCCAGCTAAATATATTTTAGGTAAGTTTACAATAATTTAATAATGAACAAACACAATGAAATATATTTTTTTCGTTATGTTCAGAATGATTTTTGCGAAATTATTACATAAACAAATTTGAGCTCTGACATATTGTGCCTTATTCGGCAAGAAGAGCTTTGCTATTTAAGCCAAAATAGCAAGTTTTACCCATTCGGCACGACATATATATATATATATATATATATATATATATATATATATATATATACACACACACACACACACACAAGGCTTTACAAGAGGAGCCAGGCTTCACAAGAGGAGCCAGGCTTCACAAGAGGAGCCAGGCTTCACAAGAGGAGCCAGGCTTCACAAGAGGAGCCAGGCTTCACAAGAGGAGCCAGGCTTTACAACAGGTGACGCGCTTCACAACAGGAGCCAGGGTTCACAACAGGTGCCAGGCTTCACAACAGAAGCCAGGCTTCACATCAGGAGCCAGGCTTCACAACAGGTGCCAGGCTTCACAGCAGGAGCCAGGCACCTGCTGTGTGTGTCTCTCTCAACAACCATCTTGAAAATACTAAGCATATGTATATATATATATATATATATATATATATATATATATATATATATATATATATATATATATATATATATATATATATATATATATATATATAAAGAATCGGTTGGTTTTCGTCAAGGCAGAGTGATCCAGAGAAGGACGATGTAAACACAAGGCAGAGTGATCCAGAGAAGGACGATGTAAACACAAGGCAGAGTGATCCAGAGAAGGACGATGTAAACACAAGGCAGAGTGATCCAGAGAAGGACGATGTCAACACAAGGCAGAGTGATCCAGAGAAGGACGATGTAAACACAAGGCAGAGTGATCCAGAGAAGGACGATGTAAACACAATCACTCGCCACTTACCTCACCTCGCCATACAAAGGAAACAACGAACCTCAAACATTTTCCAACGAGGTTATACTCTACTTCTCACCTCCGGCGGATAACTAGGTTCTCAGAATCCCGTCATTTATTTTACCTTGCTCACACTCTGAGAGCACTGTTACCTTGCTCACACTCAGACAGCACTGTTGCCTTGCTCACACTCAGACAGAACTGTTGTCTTGCTCACACCCAGACAGCACTGTTGCCTTGCTCACACTCGGCACTGTTGCCTTGCTCACACTCGGCACTGTTGCCTTGCTCACACTCGGCACTGTTGCCTTGCTCACACTCGGCACTGTTGCCTTGCTCACACTCAGACAGAACTGTTAACCACAAAATCCACTAATACCTAATACGCTCACATATGCTCACGAATATCTTACAACTATCCAGTGGGGGACCGACAATTTTTGGGGCCCTGAAACTTGAACTGTTATGGGAGCCCATTCGCAACCCCTTCTCATACAGAAAACCCAAATTTTTTAAGCAATGTGAACTAAAGTCACTTCTTGAGCCCCACGGGATTAGGGGCCCCTGAAGTTTAGGCTTCATTAGTTTCATAGCAGATACGCCCCTGAATCCACCCAAAATACCTAACGATCCAGATCAACCTATCCTACACTATCCTTTTTTAATTTATCCAGGTTCATCAACAACCCCTTTCTCTACTTCCTAAATTATACCTTTTCACACCAATACAGTCTAGTATTTATTGTGTATTAAATTCTCTGCTTGACATTCACACTACACACTGATCTCTAAGAAGACATCTGCACAGCCTCCAGCTTCCTCCTCGATGCAACAATCGAAGATCAATAATATTGGCATCACTGAGTCACTGTAATCTAGTCCGTCTCTCTACATCATCTGACAAAATTCTCTCTCTTAACACAGACTCCTTAATGTTCCTGCTACCTATTCTCCTCATCTGTTCTGTGACTCACCTCAGCTTTCACAGACCTATCCACCGACCCATCCACCGACCCATCCACCGACCAATCCACCGACCCATCCACCGACCAATCCGCTCCCAAACATGTAAATACATCGTCTTCCACCTTGCTGATCCTCTGCAAACTGATATCCAATCTCTTACTTCCTACAATTCGTACTCTCTTCACCTTTCTCTTTTTTGAGTTCACTCTCAACTTTCTTTTACACATCTTTACAAACTCTTTCACCAACTTCTGCAACTTCTCTGCAGAATCTCCGAAAAGCACAGTGTCATCAGCAAATAGCAACTGTGACAACTCCTACATATATATATATATATATATATATATATATATATATATATATATATATATATATATATATATATATATATATATATATATATATAGGATGGGGTCCACCTCTGGTGTGAATTGTGGGTCCCATAGCCTCGGAGAAGTGGATAAAAGGCTTCAAGGAAGAATATTTAGATGTCTTTCTGAAGCCATTTGAATATTCCACTTCCCTACCACCCCATCTTTTATTAAATATATATAAAATTTATTTCAAGATACAATACATTGTCAAAATACATTAACAAGGATACAATAGTGAGTAAAACAACATAGATGACAACTCAGAGTTACATGTCAAATACTTCGTCCAGCTCCCGGTAGTGGGCCGCGTGCCCAGAATACTGCAGGCATTTTCCTCTGGATCGCAACACTGAGTCTCTGAAAGAGGAAGCTGGTCGCCCTGTGGTCCTTGGTTTCTATGATGAGTTGTCCACCCAGCTCCTTGAGAAACTTTAGAGCACACTTGCCCCATGCTCCATGGGTCTCCGACCCTATTGGGATGAAGTTATAGCAAGAGGGAAGGTCTTCATATTTGCGGGTCTTCTGGGTCTCCCTGTGGCTGGCAGCTCCACCCCCTTCGGCTAAGGAGTGTGGCAGGTAGGTGTCTGCCAATGTGGCAGCACAGGTGTAGTCCCAATCAATCTGCTTACCGTCCTTCCAGGGTAGCATGGTGGCTCCATCAGGACGCTTTTGACTTCCATCAGACCTCTGCACTTGGGGTTCCCGTTGAGCTGGGCAACGGGCTGTGGCAGGCTTCTCTTTATGATGTCATTGACCTCCTCATGTCTAGCATACTTCCCTTCTGATGTGTGACACACTAGACCATGAAGTCCGAATTGATCAGCCGTCGCCCTGCCGCAAATACACCTATGTTCGGTGAGTATGGGGGCGGCTAGGCGAAGAGCAACACCAATCCGAATGGCCTGTGGGTCGAGTCGAGTCCCCAAAGAGGAATTGGGAACAGCTAGAAGGAAATCTCCTGAGTGTGGTGCCTTCACCGCTAGGAGACGAGCTTTGTCCTTTCCTGAAGCGTTGGTGAGCATTGTGTTGGCAATTTTTCCATGATCGGTTTGTCCCAGTGGGACTGTTTGTGCTCTTTGGGAGGAGCTGGTCTACTGGAGGAGTCTGCCAGGATGTCCCACTGCACTGCTGCTTCAATGAACTTGGGGTCTTGAGCTCCCACCACACCTCTCAAACGTTCAGGGACAATCCTCTTGACTAATCCACAGGAGGCCAAACACGATGACAGAAATGCAGGTAACGCTACCTGCCTTGCTTTGCGCACCCCTATACCTCCCAGTCGCACTGGGAGGGTTGCCTGCTCCCATTGCTGATCCTCTAGTGACAGATTTAGTGCCTTCTTGAAGGTTGATCTCAGGTGTGCGTCATACTCGTCAAGTGTTGGGTTTTCAAAAGAGGGTGCGCACCTCAAGAAGTAAGTGAGTCTTGGCATAGTAAGACACCTTGTGAGGAGATACAGGGCATCATGGGCATCAAGATCACTTATTCTCTCCTCCATTCTTTTCAGGTCATTCACTTTGTCCTTGAGGACAGTGTCGATGGCGTGGTGACCCAGCGGTGCTCCCAGGAGGGTACTGTTGGATGGAGTGGTAGTAGTGACTTCTGGGAGGATTGTTTGCACCGCATTGATTATTTCCTGGTTTGTTGTGATAATTTCACACTTTGAGGGATTAAGGATGAGTCCTAAGGCTTCTCCCTTTGTCTTCACCCGTTGTAGGTCCTCTAACAGGGACTCCCCAGTACCTGCCAGAGTGCCATCATCCAGGTACCAGATGTTGAGCTCGCTGCGTAGGCTGGAAGTTAGTTCTCTTACTGCCAAACAGAAGAGAAGTGGAGCGAGTGGATCACCCTGCTGAACACCCTCAGATGATGGAATTTCATGTTCCCCAAACAAAAGAGTCGAGGGTTTGCTGTAGCCAGCTGAAATGAAGGGAAAGAGACTGGGAAACCGATCCCGAACGGCTGGCAAGACCACATCTCTCTTCACCATATTAAAGGCATTTCTAAAGTCAAGTTTGACTACGGCCTTGTCTTCTGGTAGGTCCCTGATGTAGGCCCTTGCCGCATGAGCTGCGGCTTCACTGCCTTGAGAGACCCCAAAGCCCAGTTGGTGTGGCTGGAGTAAACTGGCAGCTTCTAGGCGAATGTTTCTTACTGCTGCTTTGGCAACTAGGCGGCGAAGGGTGTTACCAACAGCAATGGGTCTGATTCCCCCATCCTTCTTCTTCAAAGCGCATAATGAGGCTCAAAAAAAGAAAGGTTTAATTTATTCTGGGATTCGCCCAGCCAGGCAGTTGTTGACAAAAGTTGTTAACTCGGTGAGGAGAATTGATGCAGATGCTCCCAGTACTGGATTTACCATCTCTTTGAGGTGTTGTGGTCGAATTCCAGTGTAACCTCCTGCAGATCCTGCTGGAAATGACACTATCGCCTTATAAACTTCAGATTCTGGCAAAATTAATTGTTCAGTGATGGGGTCTCCTTCAGGGTTGTTGTTGATGGCTATGGTGTCCCTTGTTGGGTGCTTGTCTCTTAGTGCTTGAGCTGTGGTCTCATCTTTGGGAGCAACAGTGTCGTCACTTGTAATTATTCTGATTGCTCCCACTGTGTTACCTTCTTCGATTTTTTTGCTAACCTGTGCGCAAATTTTCTCGTTTTCAGTGGAGTTTTTCTACACAACACCATATATATATATATATATATATATATATATATATATATATATATATATATATATATATATATATATATATATATATAATATTTCAGCTGCAGTTGTTAGTTTACTTGTCAAGAGAGAAACTTGAGACGGGGCTCTGTCATGAGCTGCTTAGTGTCTTAATATTAAACAAGAACATCACTGGAGGTAGAGTTTATCGTGTTAGGAAGTAGGGGACAACAAGCAGCTCTTAGCTTGTCAAACAAGGTCCAGCAACAACCCAGTCTAACAGAAACTTCGTGTGTTAACACTCTTAAACCTTAGTTAGAGAAGTGACTTAATAAACCTGTCAATGTAACACTAAGATGCAACACACAAGGGTGACTCAGAAGCATCAACACAACACTAAGATGCAACACACAAGGGTGACTCAGAAGCATCTACACAACACTAAGATGCAACACACAAGGGTGACTCAGAAGCATCAACACAACACTAAGATGCAACACACAAGGGTGACTCAGAAGCAACAACACAAGAAGGCCACATCAGTGGCACTCACAGAAACGAAGCCAGACTCATTAAACTCTACTTCAAGGGAAACAATTAACGTAAACGTTAATAATGTGAAGAGACGTAAATGGTTTAAAAAAAACGACAAGCTGAACACATCACCTCCAGGCTGAGGGACTGATTACCTCAAACTACTCTTCTTAGACCGTTCTTCATTGTATTGGACTGAAGAAGCCACTGACTGGCCAGACTCTTCCTTAATAAAGAATATCAAATGAGGCACAAGTGTCTCATTCTTCAACGTGTAAAGAAAACCAACTGAGCAGCAGTTTTTTCCACTGTAAATAAACCCATAATAAACAATCAATAAACCCATGATAAATCGTCAGTAAACCCATAATAAACCGTCAATAAACCCATAATAACTCATCAATAAACCGTCAATAAACTCATAATAAACACTCAATAAACCCATAATAAACCGTTAATAAACCTATAATAAACTGCCAATAAACCCATAATGAACTGCAAATTAAAAATAAAGAAACATTCATTTATATTATAAATTATTTTAAGAAACGGACGACTGTCAGTCATACACAAATAATTGAATAAAGATGAAATATAAGAAGTGAGTGAAGAAAGCAGACCAGGTGTATGTCTGATGGACCAGGTGTATGTCTGATGGACCAGGTGTATGTCTGATGGACCAGGTGTATGTCTGATGGACCAGGTGTATGTCTGATGGACCAGGTGTATGTCTGATGGACCAGGTGTATGTCTGATGGACCAGGTGTATGTCTGATGGACCAGGTGTATGTCTGATGGACCAGGTGTATGTCTGATGGACCAGGTGTATGTCTGACGGACCAGGTGTATGTCTGACGGACCAGGTGTATGTCTGATGGACCAGGTGTATGTCCGATGGACCAGGTGTATGTCTGATGGACCAGGTGTATGTCTGGTGGACCAGGAGTATGTCTGATAGACCAGGTGTATGTCTGGTGGACCAGGTGTATGTCTGGTGGACCAGGAGTATGTCTGATGGCCCAGGTGTGTGTCTGGTGGACCAGAAGTATGTCTGATGGACCAGGTGTGTGTCTGGTGGACCAGGTGTGTGTCTGGTGGATCAGAAGTATGTCTGATGGACCAGGTATATGTCTGGTGGACCAGGAGTATGTCTGGTGGACCAGGAGTATGTCTGGTGGACCAGGAGTATGTCTGGTGGACCAGGTGTATGTCTGATGGACCAGGTGTATGTCTGGTGGACCAGGAGTATGTCTGGTGGACCAGGTGTATGTCTGATGGACCAGGTGTATGTCTGGTGGACCAGGTGTATGTCTGGTGGACCAGGTGTATGTCTGGTGGACCAGGAGTATGTCTGGTGGACTAGGTGTATGTCTGATGGACTAGGTGTATGTCTGGTGGACCAGGTGTATGTCCGATGGACCAGGTGTATGTCTGGTGGACCAGGTGTATGTCTGGTGGACCAGGTGTATGTCTGGTGGACCAGGTGTATGTCTGGTGGACCGGGTCTATGTCTTTCCCTCAAATTCTTTATCCCTCACTCCTTCAAGTAATTCCTTTCTCTCTCTTTCGGTAACCTTTGCCAACATCTTAAAGTCATCCGCTTATAAACACTCTCCCATCTACTATCTCTTATTTTCTTTCTCTCCTTTCTATTATCTTCCTGTTCTTTGCTTTCTCTGGCAGTGTTTCTCCAGGCTTGTGTTGCCAGACTGTAAGATGAGCCTTATTAAGCTTAATTTAGTGGTAATTTTAGGTGATGGAGATAGAGACGGGGGGGGGGGGGCATTTTCACATTATCGTTATCGTTGCTATATCGTTGTGTGTGTGTGTGTGTGTGTGTGTGTGTCCTTATCCGTCCTATCAATTTCCCCTCAGTATCCTGCATGTCGTAATCATGTCTCCCCTGGGCCTTCATACCAAAGTCACTGGATTCAGTTTAGATCTGTCGTGCACACACCCGCGAGGCCTGGTCACAGACCGGGCACCGGGGGCGTGGACCCCCGTGGACTCCACGTATACACCATCCGTGTAGTCCGGTTATAAATGTTTACCTTCACTTTGTGGTATTTAGGAAGAATATAAAAAGGCACAATACCATGGCTACTTAATGGACCAAGTCGGACCGAAACGTCGTCACAAGTTTCACTCTCGTGTGTGTGCGGGTTATTTGTGCGTTGTAGCATATGAAACATGCTACTCTTGCTACTTCTCATCCCTGGTCCTCTGAAGATGTATCTGCAAGCACATGAAAGCGCTCGGACTTTCCTGTTTAATTTTTTTACTGTTTTTTTTTTTATATTTTTGTAACCACGCGTCACTTGGGAACCTTGCCAGCCTTCCTGACGTGGCTTCGAATCCTGCTGACTGCGATTATTCTCTGTATATATACGTATATATATATATATATATATATATAAGTCACTCTGTACAAATTGTGACCCATAGCTCGAGTGGATAAAGCAGGAAGAATATTGATTTCTATATATATATATATATATATATATATATATATATATATATATATATATATATATATATATATATATATATATATATTTGCAATAAAAATACTGCTACCAGCAATAATCTAAGTATCATTTAGCATGAAGAAATCAGTACTCTAAAAAACAGTGTCAGGCCACGTTACCACGTTACTACGTTACCACGATAACATGTTACCACGTTACCACGATACCACTCGGAGTAACGTGGTCTACACTTCACAGAGTGGGGATAAAAAACTGTATTTTATGCTAATAGATTAAGGCGAAAATAACTTAGAGCCACATTTACTTAAACGAGATTCAATAATATTCCTTTCTGGAAAAAAATATTAGCCAGCACACGAGCTGATGACCAGTCGAGGTGACGTGAAACTGTAATTGAGTCTTGCAACAGAGTACAAGAAGACGGGGAAGTTTTCATGCAACATTTCCACTGTGCAATACCGGTGAGCCATTTTTTTCAACACGCTGGCCGTCTCCCAGCGACGCAGAGTGACCCGATAAAGAAACTTTCACCATCATTCGCACTATCACTGTCTTGTCAGAGACGCGCAGATACGACAGTTTAGATGCCACTGTAAACAGCAACTATCCCAGACCACTCCACCTCCAGGACTCAAGTCCGGCTACCCGGTTTCTTGTTTGGCTTTAATAATATGAGCCACAATCTAGGCAAGGAATTTTACAGCCATGCTCTGAAAGGGAACATGCTGCTTATTTTATTAACAAAATTTAACATTGTACATATTCTTAAGCACTAAATAAATTTAAATGTTTTAACCACTTGAGATATATTAACAAGGGCTTACGAACAAGGAGTGAATGACATGAATGTCTGCATTGAAACAAGTCTTAACTTCCTTGTTTATATAAACAATTGATAAAAGATTAGTTGACTGTAATTTAACACTAATCTCGTTAATTTTCCGCATCTCCTCATTAAAATATTCAGGACTGCCAGGAACACAAAGCAAAAAACACCCATGAAACCACTGAATGTTTTACCTCTTGGCATTATCTGTATATTAATGGGCATACGAGTAAACATTTGTGGTACTTGTGTAAACACCAGACTTGAAGCCTCACCCCCGTCAGTGGCAAGCATCCATCCTGCTCTGCTTCCATTGTGGACTCTAGTACCAGAGTCTTAATGTGCTTCTATCTCTATCACTGCGTCTTCTCTGTGTTTATTACAAACACACAACACACATATATATATATATATATATATATATATATATATATATATATATATATATATATATATATATATATATATATATATATATATATATTTGCATTATAATGCTCTGGATATAATGTCCCAAAAAGCTGGAAATCGCTTAAATATCTGGTACAAATTAAGCCTTAAAATATCCGGGAAAAAGTTGATATGGACGACAAAGTTTTGAGCGAGTGTCTCCAGGGAACGACAGATCACCTGTGAAATTGTCGCCTCCGATACTTACTTATTAGAGGCGGCCACTCGCTTGATGGTTCCTAGGAAGTGTAGCGAGGTGAAGGTGAGGCAAGCAAGGTGAAGGTGAGGCAAGCAAGGTGAAGGTGTGATATGGTGTGTGAGAGTGTGTTAGGTGTGTGATATGGTGTGTGAGAGTGTGTTAGGTGTGTGATATGGTGTGTGAGAGTGTGTTAGGTGTGTGATATGGTGTGTGAGAGTGTGTTAGGTGTGTGAGAGTGTGTTGGGTGTACTCACCTATTTGTACTCGCCTATTTGTGTTTGCAGGGGTCGAGTCATAGCTCCTGGCCCCGCCTCTTCACTGATTGCTACTAGGTCATCTCTCTCCCTGCTCCATGAGCTTTATCAAACCTCGTCTTAAAACTATGTATGGTTCCTGCCTCCACTACGTCACTTTCTAGGCTATTCCACTTCCTGACAACTCTATGACTGAAGAAATACTACCTAACATCCCTTTGACTCATAGGAGTCTTCAACTTCCAACTGTGACCCCTTGTTTCTGTGTCCCCTCTCTGGAACATCTTGTCTCTGTCCACCTTATCTATTCCTCGCAGTATTTTATATGTCGTTATCATGTCTCTCCTAACCTCCTATCCTCTAGTGTCGTCAGGCCGATTTCCCTTAACCTTTCTTCGTAGGACAATCCCCTTAGCTCTGGGACTAGTCTTGTTGCAAACCTCTGCACTTTCTCTAATTTCCTGACGTGCTTGACCAGGTGTGGGTTCCAAACTGGTGCTGCATACTCCAGTATGGGCCTGACGTATAGGTATACAGAGTCTTGAATGATTCCTTAGTGAGGTATTGGAACGCTATTCTTAGGTTTGCCAGCCGCCCGTATGCTGCAGCAGTTATCTGATTGATGTGTGCCTCAGGAGATGTGCTCGGTATTATACTCACCCCAAGATCTTTTTCTTTGAGTGAGGTTTGCAGTCTTTGGCCACCTAGACTATACTCTGTCTGCGGTCTTCTTTGCCCTTCCCGATCTTCATGACTTTACATTTGGCAGGGTTAAATTCAAGGAGCCAGTTACTGACCAGGCTTGTAGCCTGTCCAGGTCTTTTGTAGTCCTGCCTGATCCTCGACTGATTTAATTTTTCTCATTAACTTCACATCATCTGCAAACAGGGACACTTGAGTCTATCCCTTCCGTTATGTCATTCACATATACCAAAACAGTACCGGTCCCAGGACTGACGCTTGTGGAACCCCACTCGTCACAGGTGCCACTCTGACACCTCGTCACGTACCATGACTCGTTATTGCCTCCCTGTCAGATATTCTCTGATCCATTGCAGTGCCTTTCCTGTTACGTGTGCCTGATCCTCTAGCTTTTGCATTAACCTCTTTTGAGGAACTGTGTCGAACGCCTTCTTGCAGTCCAAGAAAATGCAGTCTATCCACCCCTCTCTCTCGTGTCTTACTTCTGTTACCTTGTCATAAAACTCCAGTAGGTTTGTGACACAGAATTTTCCTTCCCTGAAACCGTGCTGGTTGTCGTTTATAAGCTTGTGTCTTTCTAGGTGCTCCACCACTCTCCTCCTGATTATCTTCTCCATGACTTTGCATACTATACACGTCAGTGACACAGGTCTGTAGTTTAATGCCTCGTGTCTGTCTCCTTTCTTAAAAATTGGGACTACATTTGCCATCTTCCACGCCTCAGGTAGTTGCCCAGTTTCAATGGATGTGTTGAAGATTTTGTTAGTGGCACACACAACATCTCTGCTCCCTCTCTAAGGACCCACGGAGAAATGTTGTCCGGTCCCACCGCTTTTGAGGTATCGAGTTCACATAGCAGCTTCTTCACCTCCTCCTCGGTTGTGTGTATTTCATCCAGCACTTGTTGGTATGTGATAAGGTGTGTGATAAGGTGTGTGCGTGTGTGTTAGGTGTGTGAGGGTGTGTTGGGTGTGTTAGATGAATGATATGATGTGTTTTTAAGTGGATGAATGAGCCGTTGTATGTGGCTGAGGACAGGCGTATTAGAGTGCGTTTGAGAGTACACCAGAGTACGTGATACAATGATGTACGTCTTGTGACGTGCACATGAGAGAGTGCACGTCACCCCCACACTTCCTTCACTCACCCCACACTTCCTTCACTCACCCCCACACTTTCTTCACTATCCTACTCACTACCTTCACTCACCCCCACCCCAACATTCCGTCACTCACCCCCACCCCAACATTCCGTCACTCACCCCCACACTTCCTTCAGTCGCCCCCACATTCTTACACTCCTTTACACTTTCTTCCCCCACACTTTCTTAACTTCTCACATTTCTTTCGCTTCCCACATTTCCTTCACTCCCCCACGACGTCTCCCATCTGATCATATCTCAAACACACACACACACACACACACACACCCCACACACACCCCACACACACACCCACACACACACACACACACACACACACACCCACACACACACCCACACACACACACACACACACACACCCCACACACACACACACACACACACACACACACACACACACACACACCACACACACACACACACACACACACACACACACACACACCCACACACACACACACCACACACACACACCCACACAAAAAAAAAAAAAAAAAAAAAAAAAAAAAAAAAAAAAAAAAAAAAAAAAAAAAAAAAAAAAAAAAAAAAAAAAAAAAAAAAAAAAAAAAAAAAAAAAAAAAAAAAAAAAAAAAAAAAAAAAAAAAAAAAAAAAAAAAAAAAAAAAAAAAAAAAAAAAAAAAAAAAAAAAAAAAAAAAAAAAAAAAAAAAAAAAAAAAAAAAAACAGCCAGCACTTCCCTCCAGCGGGCTGGGGTAAAACTCCAGTTCCTGGTTGTCTGAGTTGCTTTAATTTCTACTCCTGGTAGTATTAACCTTACCTGGTGTGGAGTTTTTATGTTCGTTGTTCTTTTATTTTCCTGGTTACCAGTAATGAGTTGACCATTGTATACCTCCCTTTTACTTTCTTAAATGTTCCTCACTTAACTTTGGTTACAAGAATATTATCTTCGTCAGCTGTGCTGCTGGCCTGGTCCTCCAGGGTAGACGCCACATATAAAGGAGCAAGATACCTGTCTATGGGACAGGTATCTACATCCTACTTGAGGTGCTACAACTAAGTAGTAACAGGAGAGTCCAGAACATGGGATTGATACCCTCCGCCCAGGATAACCTAATCCACTTCTTCAACATCAGAGAACCATCCTGGGCCTTACATACATACCACAACCACAACGGCACTATATTTTTCATTTTTAATTAAAAACTTAAAAATCTATCTTCATTATTAAACTTAGAGGCGTTATTTATTTTTCCATTATTTTGTTTTGTTCGTGTGGAAGGCGTTCCCTTGGCAACACTCTTATCGTCTGTTTTCAACTTCCATCTGCGTCTTCCTGGTCCTGGTCCTCTTAGTTCAATGTCTCTATCAATTCCCATTAAGATGGTGTATTTCGTAATCTACATCAGCACCACACTGCTGATGTAGGTTATTCTTGGACCAGGACTGACACCCTTGTTAGTGAATGACTAACACCACTCATGACTAACACCACTCATGACTAACACAGGTCAGTGTTGTCCTCAACACAACAGGCAATTAAAATCTCTTTTGTGGTAAATAAAGCGCGTTGAGCAGGTCCTCAGGTCTTTCCTGGGGTTGATCCCAGTGAGGCGTTGCTCCACACACACACACACACACACATACACACACACACCACTGAATGAAGCTGCCGAATGTAAACAAAAGAAAAACAAACAATTCTCCCACTATTCTCTGGATGATTTTTTTACGTGATCTCTATCGCTCATAGCTGTCGATATTTATCACATTTCTCATTGCTATCAAGGTATATGTATGTGAAAATGGATAATCGTGGAGAAGGATCACCGATGATGATGGAAGGAGCGGCGGTGACAAGCACGACCCAGGACATATTATTTCGGGAAGGGCCGCTTTGTTTCGCCAAACTCAGCCGATGCATATTTTACACGCTGCGAAATTAGTTTTGAGGTCCCCGGGCGCTGGCGCAGATGGCGCGCAGGGATCAGCGGAGGCAGATGGAAGGCGCAGTGTACGAAGGTTGAAGATCCTCTTGTAGACTTCGTGGAGTACAGGCCTAACCTACCTAGACGTGTTGGGGTAAAACACACACACACATACACATACACACACACACACATTGGCTCCTTGAATTTAACCCTGCCAAATGTAAAGTCATGAAGATCGGGGAAGGGCAAAGAAGACCGCAGACAGAGTATAGTCTAGGTGGCCAAAGACTGCAAACCTCACTCAAGGAAAAAGATCTTGGGGTGAGTATAATACCGAGCACATCTCCTGAGGCACACATCAATCAGATAACTGCTGCAGCATACGGGCGGCTGGCAAACCTAAGAATAGCGTTCCAATACCTCACTAAGGAATCATTCAAGACTCTGTACACCATATACGTCAGGCCCATACTGGAGTATGCAGCACCAGTTTGGAACCCACACCTGGTCAAGCACGTCAAGAAACTAGAGAAAGTGCAAAGGTTTGCAACAAGACTAGTCCCAGAGCTAAGGGGATTGTCCTACGAAGAAAGGTTAAGGGAACTCGGCCTGACGACACTAGAGGGCAGGAGGGTTAGGGAAGACATGATAACGACATATAAAATACTGCGAGGAATAGATAAGGTGGACAGAGACAAGATGTTCCAGAGAGGGGACACAGAAACAAGGGGTCACAATTGGAAGTTGAAGACTCCTACGAGTCAAAGGGATGTTAGGAAGTATTTCTTCAGTCATAGAGTTGTCAGGAAGTGGAATAACCTAGAAAGTGACGTAGTGGAGGCAGGAACCATACATAGTTTTAAGACGAGGTTTGATAAAGCTCATGGAGCAGGGAGAGAGATGACCTAGTAGCAATCAGTGAAGAGGCCGGGCCAGGAGCTATGACTCGACCCCTGCAACCACAAATAGGTGAGTACACACACACACACACACATACAATAAAAACTACAGGCCAAGTGTCTTTCGACAAGTCCCTTTGACAACTAGTAATTAACACAGTTCTCTCAGTGACTGGGATCAACGTAAGAACTGAGTGAACGCAGCAGATGAACACAACGAGTGAACACAGCTGCCGTAGGCCTACAGCCAAGAGAACAAGAACAACCAACTCCCTCTCGGAAATTTTCACCTCACCCTAAGAATTTTTTAGTCTCTGTAAAATACAAACCATAATTAGGTCTTATCCGGTGAATTACTTTAAGTTCTAGTAAAATTAAATTCAAGAGGCAATACATTGAACTTTGGATTAGTCTATATTAATAAACAATGTGGCAACTATCTCTGAGGAACCACTAGCGGTATATTTATACACCATAGGGAGGTTAACATGGGCCACCACTGTGACCATAAATGAGAGTTTTTACAGATGATTCTCCCGCCAGCGTTGCGGTGACGAACTCTAGCTCAAGTCCCCTCAAAGCCGCCATCATGATGCGCGGCTTTGAGGGGACTTGAGCTAGAGTTCGTCACAGCCACGCTGGCGGGAGATTCATCTGTAAAATTTTGTATATGTGGTCGCAGTGGTGGCCCATGCTTCAGTAGTGTGCATATTAATTGGGTCAGTGACGAAATATTTCGAAAATTAATGTTTATTTGAAAAATATACAGCAATGATAATACAGATAGTTGATTTAATAAGATAAATGACTACCCTTTGATTTTATAAGTATTGCTACACACTGTTGCATAGAACCAACCAATGTTGAACACATTCTGGCAAGTTGTTCATCGAGGTAACAGGTCCTAATAAGAGCAGCAATTAGCTGCTGTTGAACAGTCCAGTTTCGCGATCCTACGTTTGGTTATTGACCATAGATTCCAGGAGAGTTTCCAGCCCAATTTAGAACGCTTAGCTCACTCTCTTCAAAGAATGTCAACATTTTTGTAGAAGTGTGGCATGGAGCAAGACTCTTCTGGAAAATGCCTTCTCCATCAAGAAAGTCTCTATCCACAATGGGAAGCAAGTGAGTTGCCAGGATTGATTTATATTTGTCACTGTTCATCGTCCCCTTAACAATAACAAGCCAAACACGGCCTTTAGCAGTAAAACTACCCCAAAGCATCTTTTTAGGTGGGTGTCTTGGCGCTTGTGTCCATTCCAAATAGGTTCGCCTTTGCTCCGTCTCACTACCACTGATCTGTACCCATTTATCTGTCGTCCATACTTGCACTCTTCCTAGGTGTAATATCCATCATGAATTTCAGCAGTAATCATGAACTGAATGGGAAAATTTGGCAAAACCATGCTCACTCACGGAGCACACTTGCAGGAATAACCTTACAGAACAACAGCTGTTGTAGCACTGACGAGAGTCGTAGGGTAACACTACAGCTGGATGGTTGCCAGAAGTCGGTAGCAAAGTCTTCTGAAAAGAAAAGAACTCAAACAAAATTGAGCGGGAGACTAAAACAAATTATGAGACAATCACAAAGTTTAGTCCTGTCCCAGTTAATCTGCACACTATTGTAACTTCTCTATAGTCTATGAATATACCTAGTTGGATGAATCTTATTGTAGCCAGCTGGTCCAGTGGTTTACGCACTGGCCTGGAGTTTAAAGACTCACTCATCATGGATTCAACCCCCACCCTTTCCGTGGTTCGGTTTGCGAGCGGTACTTTAGTAAAGGTCCATTGGTTGCAGCAACACAACCTATTCGTCTCCAGCGGCACAAATATACTCTACCAGAAGCCTTCTTAAGCCTTCAGTGAAATCATGAGCGTTTTGTTGAGGTAGTCTGAAAACAGTGTGAATGACGGGCACGCCAGCGTCAGGACCTGCATGACGGTCACGCCAGCGTCAAGACCTGCATGACGGGCACGCCAGCGTCAGGACCTGCATGACGGTCACGCCAGCGTCAGGACCTGCATGACGGGCACGCCAGCGTCAGGACCTGCATGACGGTCACGCCAGCGTCAGGACCTGCATGACGGGCACGCCAGCGTCAGGACCTGCATGACGGGCACGCCAGCGTCAGGACCTGCATGACGCTGTTATGTTTGGTGACTCCTGGACTGATTACATCATCTTTATTTCACTACTACACTGCTGCCTCTGCATTCGACTGAAGAAGTCTATACTGTGTAGGCGAAACGTTTCGTCAATTAAGATACCCATCTGCTGCACACGTGTCTTAACCTGCGGGAAAGATAACCTAGTATGATAACCTAGTATGATAACCTAGTATGATAACCTAGTATGATAACCTAGTATGATAACCTAGTATGATAACCTAGTATGATAACCTAGTATGATAACCTAGTATGATAACCTAGTATGATAACCTAGTATGATAACCTAGTATGATAACCTAGTATGATAACCTAGTATGATAACCTAGTAAGATAACCTAGTATGATAACCTAGTATGATAACCTAGTAAGATAACATAGTATGATAACCTAGTATGATAACCTAGTAAGATAACCTAGTATGATAACCTAGTATGATAACCTAGTAAGATAACCTAGTATGATAACCTAGTATGATAACCTAGTAAGATAACCTAGTATGATAACCTAGTATGATAACCTAGTAAGATAACCTAGTATGATAACCTAGTAAGATAACCTAGTATGATAACCTAGTATGATAACCTAGTAAGATAACCTAGTATGATAACCTAGTAAGATAATCTAGTATGATAACCTAGTATGATAATCTAGTATGATAACCTAGTATGATAACCTAGTATGATAACCTAGTATGATAACCTAGTATGATAACCTAGTAAGATAACCTAGTATGATAACCTAGTATGATAACCTAGTATGATAACCTAGTATGATAACCTAGTATGATAACCTAGTATGATAACAGTTATCAATTATATGTTATATTTTAATATATTTTTTTTCTAAATAAGAAAACTCGCTACAGTTTTGGAGAATTTTTTTTTTTAGCATTTAAAAAATCCTTATTTTTCTCACATACACAGATTTACATCAAAGAAAAATACTGCGACTGACCGAGATTCGAACCCGAGACATTCCGGGTGTTGACAGCGTCTTGATCTGGAAACTTTCCTCCCAATCAGGAGACACAGTCATTACAGTCACTACACAAAACTCTTTCCAGGCCGAGGGACTGATCACCTCAAAACTACGTCTTCAAGCCAGCGTGGCCGTCACGGCAACGCTGACTTTAGATTCATCTGTAAAAACTTGTATTTGTGGTCATAGTGGTGGCCTATGCTAACCTTCCTATGGTGTATAAATATAACTAGTAGGATGAATCTTATTGTAGCCAGCTGGCCCAGTGGCTTACTCGTTGGTCTGGAGTTTTATGACTCTCTGACCGCTGGTTCTATCCCCGCCCGTTTTATGGTTTAAGTGTTCATTGATGTTGATTAAGTTGCTTCTGCAATCATAATAACACTTGGGTACTCGACTGCAATAGTTGAGTCAGAATTTATAACTCTTAGCTTTCGCTGACCAGGGGGAAGACAGGGGGTGACAACGGGGGAAAGACAGGGGGTTGAAGACAGGGATTAAGACAAGGGGTGAAGACAGGGGATTAAAGACAGGGGTTAAGACACGGGTGAACACAGGGGGGAAGACAAGGGGTTGAAGACAGGGGGTGAAGACAGAGGGTTGAAGACAAGTAATGAACACAGGGGAGTGAAGACAAGGGGGTGAAGACAGGGGGTGAAGACAGGGGGTGAAGACAAGGGGTGAAGACTGCCGTGGCTGTGCTGGCGTCTCCAGGATGAACAAGAGACATTAATATTCATTGAGAGAGCAGTCAGTCAGTGAGTCACACAAACACTTGATGCCTGCAAAACACTAGACGCTGTGTGCACCCGTCACCCACACCCGTCACCCTCACCTGTCACCCTCACCCGTCACCCTCACCTGTCACCCTCACCCGTCACCCTCACCCGTCATCCACACCCGTCACCCACACCTGTCACCCACACCCGTCACCCTCACCCGTCACCCTCACCTGTCACCCTCACCCGTCACCCTCACCCGTCACCCTCACCTGTCACCCTCACCCGTCATCCACACCCGTCACCCACACCCGTCACCCTCACCCGTCACCCTCACCTGTCACCCACACCCGTCACCCACACCTGTCACCCTCACCTGTCACCCACACCCGTCACCCACACCCGTCACCCACACCGTCACCCACACCCGTCACCCTCACCTGTCACCCTCACCCGTCACCCTCACCTGTCACCCTCACCGTCATCCACACCCGTCACCCTCACCTGTCACCGACACCCGTCACCCACACCCGTCACCCTCACCCGTCATCCACACCCGTCACCCACACCCGTCACCCACACCCGTCACCCTCACCCGTCATCCACACCCGTCACCCTCACCTGTCACCCACACCCGTCACCGACACCCGTCACCCACACCCGTCACTCTCACCTGTCACCCTCACCCGTCACCCACACCCGTCACCCACACCCGTCACCCTCACCTGTCACCCACACCCGTCACCGACACCCGTCACCCACACCCGTCACCCTCACCTGTCACCCTCACCCGTCACCCACACCCGTCACCCTCACCCGTCACCCTCACCTGTCACCCACACCCGTCACCGACACCCGTCACCCACACCCGTCACCCTCACCTGTCACCCTCACCCGTCACCCTCACCTGTCACCCTCACCCGTCACCCTCACCAGTCACCCTCACCCGTCACCCACACCCGTCACCCTCACCTGTCACCTCACCTGTCACCACACCGTCACCCTCACCTGTCACCCACACCCGTCACCCTCACCTGTCACCCTCACCTGTCACCCACACCCGTCACCCTCACCTGTCACCCTCACCCGTCATCCACACCCGTCACCCTCACCTGTCACCCACACCCGTCACCCACACCCGTCACCCACACCCGTCACCCTCATCTGTCACCCTCACCCGTCATCCACACCCGTCACCCTCACCTGTCACCCACACCCGTCACCCACACCGTCACCCTCACCTGTCACCCTCACCCGTCATCCACACCCGTCACCCTCACCCGTCACCCTCACCTGTCACCCACACCCGTCACCCTCACCTGTCACCCACACCCGTCATCCACACCCGTCACCCTCATCTGTCACCCACACCCGTCACCCACACCCGTCACCCACACCCGTCACCCACACCTGTCACCCTCCCCCGTCATCCACACCCGTCACCCTCACCCGTCACCCACACCCGTCACCCACACCCGTCACCTGTCACCTGCACTTTCACCTAAGACACACATCACCTTCACCACCTGGTGCAGGTGAACCCCACCAGGTGGTGAAGGTCATCTCATCAGTATTTATCAAGGGGCTGTGTACATCAAGAAGCTGTGTACATCAAGGAGCTGTGTACATCAAGGAGCTGTGTACATCAAGGAGCTGTGTACATCAAGGAGCTGTGTACATGAAAGTACTGTGTACATCAAGGGGCTGTGAAAATCAAGATACTGTGTACGTTAAGGTACTGTGTGCATCAGTGTACTGTGTACATCAAGGGGCTGTGTTAAAGCACATGAACGAACATTACCGAGGTAGGAGTAGGGAGGTGTATTTTGCAGATATAAACATGGAGAAGTGCTATAACAAGGTGGGTGAGGGAGGCGAACTCGCTGATGCTGCAGAAGGCATCACACAGACGACCAGTTACTGAAAAAACGTAGAGCGTGTTCATGAGAAGAATGATGTACAGTGTATGGTGAATGTGATGGTATACATGTGTCATACTTATCAACTTCTCGGTGTTGTATATCATTATGTTCACACTGTCGGACACTGCAACACGACGGTGTCCTGGTACAACTTTATTGCTTGACCACTGGTTGCGAGAGAGAGGGGTTGGTTTTGAGAGGGACCTTCCCAGTAGGTTTGTTGCGCTCTCTCAGTGGTTTCCTGCTTACTTCTACTAGTGAGCCCAGCCTCTCCCGTGCTCAAGATGCTATATTAAGCTTCACATTGTTCCAGACTATGGAACAGAACTCTTCTCCAGGTTGAGGGACTGACCACCTCAAAACTACGTCTTCCGCAGTGATGGACTGACTACGTCGTCTTTACATCCCTAATGCTTCTGTTGCCTCTGTATTCGACTAAAGAAGCCTACTGTGTAGGCGAAACGTTTCGGAATAAAGGTACCTGTTGTACATGTGTCTTACTTGTCATGCAGTGTAAGTTATGAGAGAAAAGAGCTACTCGTAGAGAAAGTTACTCTAAGTTATGAGAGAAAAGAGCTCCTCGTAGAGAAAGTTACTCTAAGTTATGAGAGAAAAGAGCTCCTCGTTGAGAAAGTTACTTTAAGTTAGGAATCCGTGATGTCACCGTGGTTGGGTAATGTGTTTATTGGTGAATATGTAAAGGAAGTGTTTGTTCGAGTGTTCGTGAGAAGTTCGGCCTAAGAAGATAGAAAGCAGGATTTGCCACAGTTGCTCTTTGCTGATGACTCAGTATTTTTGAAAGAATCGGAAGAGAAGCTGCAAAGGTTGACGGGAGCTTATGGCAGAAAGTGTTACGGAAACAAACTGAAATAAAATAGTTAAAAGGGGATCAATGCTAAGAGTAAGAAGCCGTCTTGGCAGCGGGAGATCAGTAGTCCGTCACACTGAAGAAACGTGGCGACAAATTGAATATTTTTTGAGTATATAAGAGTGAATGTGTTTGAAGATGGGTCAGTGAAGATAAGGCGAATTATTGAATATACGAGAGAAAGAAGGCAGCCAGAGTGTTGAGGAGTCTGTGCAAAGAAGTTTGTTGTTGACTGCAAGAATAACAGCGTATGAGAGCAGAGAGTTGCCAACACTACGACCTGTGTGTGAGGTATAGTGTGCGAGGTATAGTGTGGGAGGTATAGTGCGATGTATAGTGTGCGAGGTATAGTGTGCGAGGTATAGTGCGATGTATAGTGTGCGAGGTATAGTGTGCGAGGTATAGTGTGTGAGGTATAGTGTGTGAGGTATAGTGTGTGAGGTATAGTGTGCGAGGTATAGTGAGATGTATAGTGTGCGAGGTATAGTGTGCGAGGTATAGTGTGTGAGGTATAGTGTGTGAGGTATAGTGTGTGAGATATAGTGTGCGAGGTATAGTGTGTGAGGTATAGTGTGTGAGGTATAGTGTGCGAGGTATAGTGAGATGTATAGTGTGCGAGGTATAGTGTGAGGTATAGAGTGCGAGGTATAGTGTGTGAGGTATAGTGTGTGAGGTATAGTGTGTGAAGTATAGAGTGTGAGGTATAGTGTGCAGGTATAGTGTGCGAGATATAGTGTGCGAGGTATAGTGTGCGAGATATAGTGTGCGAGGTATAGTGTGTGAGGTATAGAGTGCGAGGTATAGTATGTGAGGTATAGTGTGTGAGGTATAGTGTGTGAGGTATAGTGTGCGAGGTATAGTGTGTGAAGTATAGTGTGTGAGGTATAGTGTGTGAGGTATAGTGTGTGAAGTATAGAGTGTGAGGTATAGTGTGCGAGGTATAGTGTGCGAGATATAGTGTGCGAGGTATAGAGTGTGAGGTATAGAGTGCGAGGTATAGTGTGTGAGGTATAGTGTGTGAGGTATAGTGTGTGAGGTATAGAGTGTGAGGTATAGTGTGCGAGGTATAGTGTGTGAGGTATAGTATGTGAGGTATAGTGTGCGAGGTATAGTGTGTGAAGTATAGTGTGTGAGGTATAGTGTGCGAGGTATAGTGTGCGAGGTATAGTGTGTGAGGTATAGTGTGTGAGGTATAGTGTGTGAGGTATAGTGTGTGAGGTATAGTGTGTGAAGTATAGTGTGTGAGGTATAGTGTGCGAGGTATAGTGTGTGAGATATAGTGTGATAGATATAGTGTGTGAAGTATAGTGTGTGAGGTATAGTGTGTGAGGTATAGTGTGTGAGGTATAGTGTGTGAGGTATAGTGTGTGAGGTATAGTGTGTGAGGTATAGTGTGTGAAGTATAGTGTGTGAGGTATAGTGTGCGAGGTATAGTGTGTGAGGTATAGTGTGTGAGGTATAGTGTGTGAGGTATAGTGTGTGAGGTATAGTGTGTGAGGTATAGTGTGTGAAGTATAGTGTGTGAGGTATAGTGTGCGAGGTATAGTGTAAGCGAGGTATAGTGTGAGGTATAGTGTGGAGGTATAGTGTGCGAGGTATAGGTGTGAGGTATAGTGTGCGAGGTATAGTGTGCGAGGTATAGTGTGCGAGGTATAGTGTGCGAGGTATAGTGTGCAGTATAGTGTGGTATAGTGTGCAGGTATAGTGTGGAGGTATAGTGTGAGGTATAGTGTGAGGTATAGTGGTATATGTGCGAGGTATAGTGTGCGAGGTATAGTGTTTGAATGGTGTAGCAAGGGAGGTTGATGTGCAGTAGGTCGTGATCTGGCATATAGTGTGTGAGATCTCATGTAGCCAAGAGGAAGGTAGGAAGGTGAGTAGAGTTGTGAGGATGTGATCACTGAGAGGAAGGGGAGGAGGAGTGAGGAGGAGAGGAGGAGGAGAGGAGGAGGATAGAGATGCTAGGTTATAGTCAAAGTTTGGTAGGTAAGTTAGTGAAGCAAGTGTGCAAGCCAAGTCGATCAAATAGAACAAAACTTAAATATATATAATATATATATATATATATATATATTATATATATATATATATATTATATATATATATATATATATATATTATAATATATGCGAGAAATTAATTGGAAATTCTTCTTAAAACATTACATAAACACAGGAATGGACTGGAAGGACGCGTAGGTTACGTCCCAGGAATGATGGGAAGGTTTTAAGTGGTAGGGGCTTGAGCATCCAGCAGGCGTGTGTGGGGAAATAAGATCTGAGAGGAGACAAGTGGTCTTGGGATCTAAAGTGGTGTTGAAGTGTGAGTAATATGATATTAATGAAGGTGGGAAGCACAGGACCGAAACATTCAATGATGGGTGGGAATGTTGCAACTTAAAGCATCATTTGCATCGTAATTTTTGTGCAATTCTGCAGAGAGAGAGAGAGAGAGAGAGCTATGGAATGAACGATGGTGAATGTGTTTTCCTTATCTGGGTCGCCGTCCATTACTAAGACACGATCGATGTGTTTAAAAAAAAAGAAATACGTAGATAAATAACAGCCTATACACACATTCCCAGGGGAAGAAAGTTACTCAATCTGTTAGAGAGAGAATTAGGCCAGAATGTGTGAATATGAGATGTGTGGCGTGAAGGGTGTGTGAGTGTGTCAACAGTGTGACGGTGTATGTCAACAGTGTGACGGTGTGAGTGTCAACAGTGTGACGGTGTGAGTGTGTCAACAGTGTGACGGTGTGTCAACAGTGTGACGGTGTGAGTGTGTCAACAGTGTGACGGTGTGAGTGTGTCAACAGTGTGACGGTGTGAGTGTGTCAACAGTGTGACGGTGTGAGTGTGTCAACAGTGTGACGGTGTGAGTGTCAACAGTGTGACAGTGTGAGTGTGTCAACAGTGTGACGGTGTATGTCAACAGTGTGACGGTGTGAGTGTCAACAGTGCGACGGTATGAGTGTGTCAACAGTGTGACGGTGAGAGTGTGTCAACAGTGTGACGGTGTATGTCAACAGTGTTACGGTGTGAGTGTCAACAGTGCGACGGTATGAGTGTGTCAACAGTGTGACGGTGTGAGTGTGTCAACAGTGTGACGGTGTGAGTGTGTCAACAGTGTGACGGTGTATGTCAACAGTGTGACGGTGTGAGTGTCAACAGTGCGACGACATGAGTGTGTCAACAGTGCGACGGTGTGAGTGTGTCAACAGTGTGACGGTGTGTGTCAACAGTGTGACGGTGTGAGTGTGTCAACAGTGTGACGGTGTGAGTGTGTCAACAGTGGACGGTGTGAGTGTGTCAACAGTGTGACGGTGTGAGTGTGTCAACAGTGCGACGGTGTGAGTGTGTCAACGTGTGACGGTGTGAGTGTGTCAACAGTGCGACGGTGTGAGTGTGTCAACAGTGTGACGGTGTGAGTGTGTCAACAGTGTGACGGTGTGAGTGTGTCAACAGTGTGACGGTGTGAGTGTGTCAACAGTGTGACGGTGTGAGTGTGTCAACAGTGTGACGGTGTGAGTGTGTCAACAGTGTGACGGTGTGAGTGTGTCAACAGTGTGACGGTGTGAGTGTGTCAACAGTGTGACGGTGTGAGTGTGTCAACAGTGTGACGGTGTGAGTGTGTCAACAGTGCGACGGCATGAGTGTGTCAACAGTGTGACGGTGTGAGTGTGTCAACAGTGTGACGGTGTGAGTGTGTCAACAGTGCGACGGTATGAGTGTGTCAACAGTGCGACGGAGTGAGTGTGTCAACAGTGCGACGGTATGAGTGTGTCAACAGTGTGACGGTGAGTGTGTCAACAGTGTGACGGTGTGAGTGTGTCAACAGTGTGACGGTGAGTGTGTCAACAGTCGACGGTGTGAGTGTGTCAACAGTGTGACGGTGTGAGTGTGTCAACAGTGCGACGGCATGAGTGTGTCAACAGTACGACGGTGTGAGTGTGTCAACAGTGTGACGGTGTGAGTGTGTCAACAGTGCGACGGCATGAGTGTGTCAACAGTGCGACGGCATGAGTGTGTCAACAGTGCGACGGTGTGAGTGTGTCAACAGTGTGACGGTGTGAGTGTGTCAACAGTGCGACGGCATGAGTGTTTCAACAGTGCGACGGCATGAGTGTGTCAACAGTGCGACGGCATGAGTGTGTCAACAGTGTGACGGTGTGAGTGTGTCAACAGTGTGACGGCTGAGTGTTCAACAGTGCGAGGCATGAGGTGTCAACAGTGCGACGTGAGTGTGTCAACAGTGTGACGGTGTGAGTGTGTCAACAGTGTGACGGTGTGAGTGTCAACAGTGTGAGGTGAGGTGTCAACAGTGGACGGTGTGAGTGTGTCAACAGTGTGACGGTGTGAGTGTGTCAACAGTGTGACGGTGAGTGTCAACAGTGTGACGGTGTGAGTGTCAACAGTGTGACGGTGTGAGTGTCAACAGTGTGACGGTGTGAGTGTGTCAACAGTGTGACGGTGTGAGTGTGTCAACAGTGTGACGGTGTGAGTGTGTCAACAGTGTGACGGTGTGAGTGTGTCAACAGTGTGACGGTGTGAGTGTGTCAACAGTGTGACGGTGTGAGTGTGTCAACAGTGTGACGGTGTGAGTGTGTCAACAGTGTGACGGTGTGAGTGTGTCAACAGTGTGACGGGTGAGGTTCAACAGTGTGACGTTGAGTGTCAAAGTGTGACGGTGTGAGTGTGTCAACAGTGTGACGGTGTGAGTGTGTCAACAGTGTGACGGAGAACTGAACTACAGCCTGGAAATGAGGACAAATCTGCCGCAAGTCTGCTTTTCCAACACTGATCTTCCAGCACAGCTCCTCCAACACTGCTCCTCCAACACTGCTCCTCCAACACTGCTCCTCCAACACTGCTCTTTCAACACAGCTCCTCAAACACTGCTCCTCCAACACTGCTCCTCCAACACTGCTCTTTCAACACAGCTCCTCAAACACTGCTCCTCCAACACTGCTCCTCCAACACTGATCTTTCAACACAGCTCCTCAAACACTGCCTCCTCCAACACTGCTCCTCCAACACTGATCTTTCAACACAGCTCCTCAAACACTGCCTCCTCCAACACTGCTCCTCCAACACTGCTCTTTCAACACAGCTCCTCAAACACTGCCTCCTCCAACACTGCTCCTCCAACACTGCTCCTCCAACACTGATCTTTCAACACAGCTCCTCAAACACTGCTCCTCCAACACTGATCTTCCAGCACAGCTCCTCCAACACTGCCTCCTCCAACACTGCTCCTCCAACACTGCTCCTACAACACTGATCATCCAACACTGCTCCTCAAACACTGCCTCCTCCAACACTGCTCCTCCAACACTGCTCCTCCAACACTGCTCCTCCAACACTGCTCCTCCAACACTGCTCCTCCAACACTGCTCCTCCAACACTGCTCCTCCAACACTGCCACGGGAACACTGACAACACCTGACCAGAGGGAGAGGAGGGAGGGGAGAAGGGAGAGAAGGATGGAGAGGGAGGTGGAGAGAAAGAATGGAAGGGGGAGGGGAAAGGGGAGATTAACCTTGGTGAGGAGGAAGAAAAGGAAGGAGGACGGAGAAGAGTAAAGGAGGAGAGGAAGGAAGAGAGGAGAGAGAGAGAGAGAGAGAGAGAGAGAGAGAGAGAGAGAGAGAGAGAGAGAGAGAGAGAGAGAGAGAGAGAGAGAGAGAGAGAGAGAGAGAGAGTGAGAGAGAGAGAGAAAACTGACAAGTGATGCTCTTGTTTACACAATAATTTCCAAGATGAAGAAATTTTGTCTGTCACTTTGTTAGTAAGAACCAGTAGCACCAGTACCAGTAGCACCAGTACCAGTAGCACCAGTACCAGTAGCACCAGTACAAGTAGCACCAGTACCAGTAGCACCAGTAGCACCAGTACCAGTAGCACCAGTACCAGTAGCACCAGTAGCACCAGTACTAGTAGCACCAGTACCAGTAGCACCAGTAGCACCAGTACCAGTAGCACCAGTACCAGTAGCACCAGTAGCACCAGTACCAGTAGCACCAGTACCAGTAGCACCAGTAGCACCAGTACCAGTAGCACCAGTACCAGTAGCACCAGTACCAGTCGCACCAGTACCAGTAGCACCAGTACCAGTAGCACCAGTAGCACCAGTACCAGTAGCACCAGTACCAGTAGCACCAGTACCAGTAGCACCAGTACCAGTAGCACCAGTACCAGTAGCACCAGTAGCACCAGTACCAGTAGCACCAGTACCAGTAGCACCAGTACCAGTAGCACCAGTAGCACCAGTACCAGTAGCACCAGTACCAGTAGCACCAGTACCAGTAGCACCAGTACCAGTAGCACCAGTACCAGTAGCACCAGTACCAGTAGCACCAGTAGCACCAGTACCAGTAGCACCAGTACCAGTAGCACCAGTAGCACCAGTACCAGTAGCACCAGTACCAGTAGCACCAGTACCAGTAGCACTACTACCAGTAGCACCAGTACCAGTAGCACCAGTAGCACCAGTAGCAGTAGCACCAGTAGCATTAGCACCAGTACCAGTAGCACCAGTACCAGTAGCACCAGTACCAGTAGCACCAGTACCAGTAGCACCAGTAGCACCAGTAGCAGTAGCACCAGTAGCAGTAGCACCAGTACCAGTAGCACCAGTACCAGTAGCACCAGTACCAGTAGCACCAGTACCAGTAGCACCAGTAGCACCAGTACCAGTAGCACCAGTACCAGTAGCACCAGAACCAGTAGCACCAGTACCAGTAGCACCAGTACCAGTAGCACCAGTACCAGTAGCACCAGTACCAGTAGCACCAGTAGCACCAGTAGCACCAGTAGCACCAGTACCAGTAGCACCAGTACCAGTAGCACCAGTACCAGTAGCACCAGTACCAGTAGCACCAGTACCAGTAGCACCAGTAACAGTAGCACAGTACCAGTAGCACCAGTACCAGTAGCACCAGTACCAGTAGCACCAGTACCAGTACCAGTAGCATAGACCAGACCAGTAGCACCAGTAGCAGTAGCACCAGTACCAGTAGCACCAGTAGCAGTATCACCAGTCCAGTGCACCAGTACCGTAGCACCAGTACCAGTAGCACCAGTAGCAGTATCACCAGTACCAGTAGCACCAGTACCAGTAGCACCAGTCCAGTACACCAGTACCAGTAGCACCAGTACCAGTAGCACCAGTCCAGTATCACCAGTACCAGTAGCACTAGTCAGTGCACCAGTCCAGTAGCACCAGTACCAGTAGCACCAGTACCAGTAGCACCAGTCCAGTAGCACCAGTACCAGTAGTCTAGTAGCCAGTACCAGTAGCACCAGTACCAGTGCACAGTGCAGTAGCACCAGTAGCACCAGTACCAGTAGCACCAGTAGCAGTAGCACCAGTACCAGTAGCACCAGTAGCAGTAGCACCAGTACCAGTAGCACCAGTAGCAGTAGCACCAGTACCAGTAGCACCAGTAGCAGTAGCACCAGTACCAGTAGCACCAGTACCAGTAGCACCAGTAGCAGTAGCACCAGTAGCAGTAGCACCAGTACCAGTAGCACCAGTACCAGTAGCACCAGTAGCAGTAGCACCAGTAGCAGTAGCACATACAGTAGACAGTGCAGTAGCACCAGTGAGCAGTAGCACCAGTAGCAGTAGCACCAGTAGCAGTGAGCACACAGTAGCAGTAGGCACAGTAGCCAGTAGCACCAGTACTAGTAGCACCGTACCAGTAGCACCAGTAGCAGTAGCACCGTAGCAGTAGCACCGTCCAGTAGCACCAGTCAGTGCACAGTACCAGTGGCACCAGTCAGTAGCACAGTAGCAGTAGCACCAGTAGCAGTAGCACCAGTAGCCAGTAGCACCAGTACCAGTAGCACCAGTAGCAGTAGCACCAGTAGCAGTAGCACCAGTACCAGTAGCACCAGTACCAGTAGCACCAGTAGCAGTAGCACCAGTAGCAGTAGCACCAGAACCAGTAGCACCAGTAGCAGTAGCACCAGTAGCAGTAGCACCAGTAGCAGTAGCACCAGTAGCAGTAGCAACAGTACCAGTAGCACCAGTACTAGTAGCACCAGTACCAGTAGCACCAGTAGCAGTAGCACCAGTAGCAGTAGCACCAGTACCAGTAGCACCAGTACCAGTAGCACCAGTACCAGTAGCACCAGTAGCAGTAGCACCAGTAGCAGTAGCACCAGTACCAGTAGCACCAGTACCAGTAGCACCAGTAGCAGTAGCACCAGTAGCAGTAGCACCAGAACCAGTAGCACCAGTAGCAGTAGCACCAGTAGCAGTAGCACCAGTGGCAGTGCACCGGTAGCAGTGCAACAGTACCAGTAGCACCAGTACTAGTAGCACCGTACCAGTAGCACCAGTAGCAGTAGCACCGAGTGCAGTGCACGGTACCAGTAGCACCAGTACCAGTGAGCACCGTGCACCAGTACCAACAGCAACAGTACCAGTGGCACCAGTAGCAGTGAACCAGTAGCAGTGCACCAGTAGCAGTGGCACAGTGCAGTGCAATAGTACTAGTAGCACCAGTAGCAGTAGCACCAGTAGCAGTAGCACCAGTAGCAGTAGCACCAGTAGCAGTAGCACCAGTACCAGCAGCAGTAGCACTAGTACCAGTAGCACCAGTACAAGCAGCAGTAGCACCAGTATCAGTAGCACTAGTACCAGTACCAGTAGCACCAGTACCAGTAGCACCAGTAGCAGTAGCACCAGTACCAGCAGCAGTAGCACCAGTAGCACCAGTACAAGCAGCAATAGCACCAGTATCAGTAGCACCAGTACCAGTAGCACCAGTACCAGCAGCAGTAGCACCAGTACCAGTAACAGCAGTAGCAGCAGTAGTAGCAGTAGCAGTAGTAGTAGCAGTAGCAGCAGTAGTAGCAGTAGCATCAGTAGCAGTAGTAGCAGTAGCAGCAGTAGTAGCAGTAGCAGCATTAGCAGCAGCAGTAGCAGTAGCAGCAGGAGTAGCAGCAGCAGTAGCAGTAGTAGCAGTAGCAGCAGTAGTATCATTAGCAGCAGTAGCAGCAGCAGTAGCAGCAGCAGTAGCAGTAGTAGCAATAGCAGCAGCAGTAGCAGTAGCAGCAGTAGCACCAGTACCAGTGGCACTAGTAGCACCATAACCAGTAGCACCCGTAGTAGCAGCAGTAGCAGCAGCAACAGCAGCAGCAGTAGCAGTAGTAGCAGTAGCATCAGTAGTAGCAGTAGCAGTAGCAGTAGTAGCAGTAGTAACAGTAGCAGTAGTAACAGTAGCAGTAGCAGTAGTAGCAGTAGTAGTAATAGTAACAGTAGCGTAGCAGTAGTAGCAGTAGCAGTAGTAGCAGTAGTAACAGTAGCAGTAGCAGTAGTAGCAGCAGTAGCAGTAGTAGCAGTAGTAACGGTAGCAGTAGTAGCAGTAGCAGTAGCAGTAGTAGCAGTAGTAACAGTAGCAGTAGTAACAGTAGCAGTAGCAGTAGTAACGGTAGCAGTAGCAGTAGTAGCAGTAGTAGCAGTAGTAACAGTAGCAGTAGCAGCAGTAGCAGCAGTAGCAGCAGTAGTAGCAGTAGCAGTAGCAGCAGTAGCAGCAGTAGTAGCAGTAACGTAGCAGTAGCATCAGTAGCAGTAGTAGCAGTAGTAGTAGTAGCAGTAGTAGCAGTAGCAGCAGGTAGCAAGCAGCAGCAGCACAGTAGCAGTAGCGGTAGTAGCGCAGCAGGTAGTAGCAGTAGCAGCAGCAGTAGCAGCAGTAGCAGCAGTTAGCAGCAGACGGTAGCAGTAGGCAGTAGCAGTAGCAGCAGCGTAGCAGTAGCAGCAGCAGTGCAGCAGCAGTGCAGCAGTAGTAGCAGCAGCAGTAGCAGCAGCTAGCTAGCAGCAGCAGTAGAGGCAGCAGCAGTAGCAGCAACAGTAGCGCAGCAGGTAGCAGCAGCGCAGTGGCGCGCATGGCAGTAGCAGCAGCAGCAGCGGCTAACAGTGGCAGCAGCGTACGCAACAGTGCCACTAGTCAGCAGCGTGCAGCAGCAGTGCAGCAGCAGTCGCGCACGGTGCAGTGCAGTGCAGCAGCGTAGCAGCAGCGTAGCAGCAGCAGTAGCAGCAGCAGTAGCAGCAGCGTGCAGCAGCGTAGCGCAGCAGTAGCAGTGGCAGCAGCTGGTAGCAGGCAGTGAGCAGCGCAGTAGCAGCAGCAGTAGCAGCAGCAGTAGCAGTATCAGCTGTAATTTGAGTTTAAAAAGCGGACTCTTGCAGTAATGGTGTTGTGTTCAAGGTGAAACTCCCAGTATTGCCATCTACCGGGGATAAGAGTGAGATTACCGGAGGCTCGGCTAATAACACTCTCTACACACTCTTTCCTGGGGAGCAGCTCTTTCCTGGGAAGGAGCTCTTTTCTGGGGAGCTCTTTCCTAGGAGGAGCGCTTTTCTGGTAAGCTCTTTCCTAAGGAAGCTCTTTCACGGAGAGCTCTTTCCTAAGGGAGCTCTTTCCTGGTGGTGCTTTGCCTGGTTGGCAAGCACCACCAACCCAACAACACAGGAGTCACGTGATCTCATCGTCTACCCGTCCTCACTCAGGTCACCATGCATCACTCACACCTCACTCAGGTCACCATGCGTCACTCACACCTCACTCAGGTCACCATGCATCACTCACACCTCACTCAGGTCACCATGCGTCACTCACACCTCACTCAGGTCACCATGCATCACTCACACCTCACTCAGGTCACCATGCGTCACTCACACCTCACTCAGGTCACCATGCGTCACTCACACCTCGGTCTCCGCCTGTATATACTATGTTTCAACCTCTGAATGTTAGAAGTGATCAAGGTCCCAGGACCGAAACGTTTTCTAGTAAATATGTCCTAGTTTTTGCTTACGTGTTTTTCTAAACTAACTTGTCGGTATTTATTAACAAGGTTTATACCATACACACACGTATATATATTATATATATATATATATATATTCCGGTCGTATATACACGCTCTGGATGTATATACACCGAGAGATACACACCATTCTGTGTATATATTCTGAAGTGTTACTAGCTCTTAGATCCGTTTATTATGCACTCGTTCAAGCATAGCCGCGGGGCTTGCTTGGTATGTCACCGCTGCTCCTCCCTCTTCACCAGTCGTGTGGTTGGTGGGTCTTTCATAGCGGACTGCACCATAGTCAGGCACCAAGGTAACTATAGCCAGGCACCAGGGTAACTATAGCCAGGCACCAGGGTAACTATAGCCAGACACCATGGTAACTATAGCCAGGCACCAGGGTAACTATAGCCAGACACCAGGGTAACTATAGCCAGGTACCAGGGTAACTATAGCCAGGCACCAGGGTAACTATAGCCAGGAACCAGGGTAACTATAGCCAGGCACCAGGGTAACTATAGCCAGGCACCATGGTAATATCCAGGCACCAGGTAACTATAGCCAGACACCAGGGTAACTATAGCCAGGTACCAGGGTAACTATAGCCAGGCACCAGGGTAACTATAGCCAGGCACCAGGGTAACTATAGCCATGCACCAGGGTAACTATAGCCAGGCACCAGGGTAACTATAGCCAGGCACCAGGGTAACTATAGCCAGACACCAGGGTAACTATATCCAGGCACCAGGGTATCTATAGCCAGGCACCAGGGTAACTATAGTTGGGTCTGGCGAGGGTAATCACTGGGCTCTTTGATGTGTGTTCTGCTCCAATCTAAGACACTCCCACCACTGTGATTAATCCCCTTTGTTGCTGATATAGGCTGCTAACCTGAACCTCTCTCTCTCTCTCTCTCTCTCTCTCTCTCTCTCTCTCTCTCTCTCTCTCTCTCTCTCTCTCTCTCTCTCTCTCTCTCTCTCTCTCACTCTTACTTGTACATTGTACCAGGTGGTGATCATGCAGCTTGGTACAATTGTACCAGGTGGTGATCATGCAGCTGGGTACAAGTTTACCAGGTGGTGATCATGCAGCTTGGTACAATTGTACCAGGTGGTGATCATGCAGCTGGGTACAAGTTTACCAGGTGGTGATCATGCAGCTGGGTACAAGTACCAGGTGGTGATCATGCAGCTGTACAATTTCAGGTGGTGATCATGCAGCTGGGTACAAGTTTACCAGGTGGTGATCATGCAGCTGGGTACAGGTTTACCAGATGGTGATCATGCAGCTGGGTACAAGTTTACCAGATGGTGATCATGCAGCTGGGTACAAGTTTACCAGGTGGTGATCATGCAGCTGGGTACAAGTTTACCAGGTGGTGATCATGCAGCTGGTACAAGTTTACCAGGTGGTGATCATGCAGCTGGGTACAAGTTTACCAGGTGGTGATCATGCAGCTGGGTACAAGTTTACCAGGTGGTGATCATGCAGCTGGGTACAAGTTTACCAGATGGTGATCATGCAGCTGGGTACAAGTTTACCAGGTGGTGATCATGCAGCTGGGGTACAATTGTACCAGGTGGTGATCATGCAACAAGGTGCCCACAAACAATTCTACAGAACAAGGGTTTACCCGAGGTTTACCTGTAGCTGCTTCCGGAGGTCACCGATCCCCGCGTCCCGGTCCTAGACCAGGCCTCCTGGTTACTGACCTGATCGGTCGAGCTGTTAGTGCCCCCCGCCTGCAGTTCAACGTATACACCACAACCCCGCAGCCCAGGAACTGTTTTCGAGGAGTCTGTTGAGTTCCCTCTTGAAGACAGCACAGCTAAGGGTTTACTGGTAATCCCTGTTATTCATAAAGGGAGGGTGTTGAAGAGTCGTGGTCCCTACACACTCTCGGTGTACTCATCGCTTCCCTGCTTATCACTGGAGGTATCCTGCACCGTCTGCCAGGCCTCTTGTGATCATAAGTAATAATATCAGTACGCAGGTTTGGAACCAGTCCCTCTAGCATCTTCCGGGTGTAGAATACGATGAATCTTTCTCGTTTTTCAATAAGCTGACGATTTATTAGCTCCCAGATGATGTCCTTGTTGTTAAAGCTAAATCTGTTGAATATACACACATAGATGAGTTTTTTTTATTATGCTCAGTGAGTATGTATGTGTGAACCTATGTTAGGCTGTGGTCTGAACCTATGTTAGGCTGTGGTCTGAACCTATGTTAGGCTGTGGTCTGAACCTATGTTAGGCTGTGGTCTGAACCTATGTTAGGCTGTGGTCTGAACCTATGTTAGGCTGTGGTCTGAACCTATGTTAGGCTGTGGTCTGAACCTATGTTAGGCTGTGGTCTGAACCTATGTTAGGCTGTGGTCTGAACCTATGTTAGGCTGTGGTCTGAACCTATGTTAGGCTGTGGTCTGAACCTATGTTAGGCTGTGGTCTGAACCTATGTTAGGCTGTGGTCTGAACCTATGTTAGGCTGTGGTCTGAACCTATGTTAGGCTGTGGTCTGAACCTATGTTAGGCTGTGGTCTGAACCTATGTTAGGCTGTGGTCTGAACCTATGTTAGGCTGTGGTCTGAACCTATGTTAGGCTGTGGTCTGAACCTATGTTAGGCTGTGGTCTGAACCTATGTTAGGCTGTGGTCTGAACCTATGTTAGGCTGTGGTCTGAACCTATGTTAGGCTGTGGTCTGAACCTATGTTAGGCTGTGGTCTGAACCTAGCTGTGGTTGAACATGTTGGCTGTGGTCTGAACCTATGTTAGGCTGTGGTCTGAACCTATGTTAGGCTGTGGTCTGAGTTTAATGTCGTCGACACTAATTTTCCGTACCAGGTCTTCATTATTAGGGAATATAAGGTCTAAGGTGTTTTTGACACCTAATGGTTATAATCATAACCATAATTTTTAAAGGGGGTGGACCGGTAAGCCAGCGGAAGGCATCGGTCAGATGACCGAAAGCCCCAGATGCGGGTCATCATATGACAAAGACCCGCGTCAGGAAACACTTGTCCTGTTTCCTGACAAACCTAACCTAACCTCAGGTATTTTCTAGCACAAGGCTAGAAAATACCTGAGACTAGTCACGCAGACCAGCTCCTGGGATTCTTTTTTGCTGTTACAGCTCTTGCTACTTTGTTCCGTTTTAAGCAATAACATATTTGGGGCTGGATTTGATATGTCTTCAAGATATCATTCAGTTGTCAACAGTTTTCCTTTAAACTGCTGGGAAGTTGCATTTGGCGGTTTATACAGTTTCAATAGCTAGATTTATATTTTCAGTTCTAACTACCAGAGCCTCGACCACATCCTTCGTGGTACTAAGTAACTCTGTACACACGAGCGACTCTGACATACAGTCCTGCCCTTCCTTCCTTCCCTTGTCTGTCTTCATCCGAGTGCATGGTATCCAGGGATCCGAATTTCGTTGCCAAAGTAGCCTTTTACGTGGCCGTCCGTAAAGACAGCCATGAACGTTCATGTGGTCCGTGGTAAGAACGTTCACGTGGTCCTTGATATGAACGTTTATGTGGTCCGTGATATGAATGAAAAAAATGCAAAATTCTTAGAGCTAATTCACATCATTCAGCTGTGAGAAATCTATACGTTTTTATTTCACGACCAAAATCATAGCACTCTGGGCTCCCACTTAACACTCTCGTGTCCAGATTCCCCCCAAACAACCATTTTACATTTGAGTGCTATAGAACACCAGTAGGCTCAAATTCAGGTTAATAAAGTAAGCTGACACAAGACCAGGTATAGCTGCCAGATGGGAGACTGTAGGTGAATTAACCTAGGCAGGGGAAGGGGCAGTAGGTGACCTAACCTTGGTCTGTTTACTTCCAACGCCAGAGTTGAATAGACCAAGAAAGAACGAAATAAGGGAATTTTGCGAGCTAGCCGGCGTGCAGGCACGCGAGGGTACGACCGCTGGTTCATAGGTGGTGCTGAGGTGCACTCACCCTGGGAGAGCACGTTTGTACTCTCCCAGGTGTACCTGCCCTGATGTCCCTCTGACACGGTCAACTTATCTCCAAGGATGAGCGCGTCTAGCGCTGCCGTGGCTCCCCGACACATACGTTACCACTTAATCAAATCGAAATCAGTAGTTTCATTAAGCTAGAGAGACTGTAGAGTCTTCCAAGATGCTAGATGCAGTGGCGGGCCGGATACGGCCCGTGGGCCAAAGTTTGTCCATCCTTTCTGCAAGAGTTAGCAACTTAGGTTCAATGCCCACCCGGAAATCATTATTATTATTATTATTATTATTGGGAAGTGTTAAAACCGTAAGGACCGTACAGAGCCTGGGAAATGGGTGGTAATCAGGTTTGATCGTAGGTGCTTAAGATTAACCTGAGTGGGTCGTTAAGGCTGTAATTCAGCAGTATAATAGTATCAAGAACACTTTAAAATAACGATAAAAGTGAACTCTCTATGTATATATACTAAGATATATATATACTCCTCTCGGTTAATATATACTATATATATATATATATATATATATATATATATATATATATATATATATATATATATATATATATATATATATATATAATATATATACTCTGATGTATATACACAGGTATACATACTCCTCTCGGGGTATATACACAGATATACACACCTATCGATGTATATACTCTGGAGCGGTGTATATAGCTCAGTACACATGTAGCGAAACATACACACCACTCGGTGTATATACATACCCAGATGCGGTGTAAAACTTGCCCGGGGTGTATATCTCCGAGGTGTATATCTCTCAGCTCAAATACACACACTATTGACTTCAGCCATTATTTGGAAACTGTAAATATTCCGTATGTTCACGACAGTGGGAACTGTGACTTTAACAGTGGACCTCTCTCTCTCTCTCTCTCTCTCTCTCTCTCTCTCTCTCTCTCTCTCTCTCTCTCTCTCTCCCTGACGAGGTTCTCCCGTCGAGGTAAATCTGTTCCGACCGATTTTTACGCATGGAACCGTTAATCGTCCTTTTTTTTCGATTTACGGTTCCAGGAGCAGGTTCCGGTGCTTACGAGGGGCGACGCGATGGTTCACGCTCAGAGCAACACGTCGGTTGAGTCTCGCAACGGACGATCTAGTCAAGTGTCAAGATTTTATGAGACTAAAAGAAACTTTAATATACATATATACAGTATACATACACTAGATGTGTGTATGTTTCTTGGTCTATACATACTCTCTACAGATGGGTATGTATTAACGTTAGAGACTGAGAGACAGCCCATCCTTCTAGTCAAAGTCAAGATTTCACTGTTGGTAAGACAGAGTAGCGAGTGACTGTAGTAGGAACCTTAAACAGTAATTATGTAACTGTGTACTGCAGGATGCGATTCCTGCTTCCACTTATTCTCTTCCACCTTCATCATCATTTTTGTTACTTCTATATAATATTATAATTAGTCATTTTTTTTATTAGCAAACGACAATCTTACGTAACGTAACGTAACCTAACTTAACCTAATGTAACCTAACCTGACTTAACTTAACCTAACCTAACTTAACCTAAACTAACCTAACCTAACTTAACCTAATGTAACCTAACCTGACCTAACCTAACCTAACTAAACCTAACTTAACCTAACCTAACTTAACTAACGTAAACTGACAAAAAAAAAATCTGAAAACATGTTTGAGAAATCAACTTAGAATTTATGAGGACAGATACACAAACATCTCAGTGTATGTATATACACCGAGATGTTTGTGTATCAGTGTATACACACTGATAGTTTACTTTAAATTCTGTTTTAGGAATGGTAATGTTATTGATGTTAATGTACAGGTGACCTGCATGTAGACAATGATTAATAAACTAGCTGGAGAACGTACGAGTGTACACGGGTGTGCACACGGGTGTGTACATACCATGTACATACCCGTGTGCACACCTGGCTCCACACACTCCCCTTTACAAATGTAGTAACAGTTCAATAAACAGGGTGAGGATGAAATGCAATCTTTCATGCATTGGGCAGGGAGGTACAACATCTTGTAGGAGGGAGGAAGAGCCGGGATAGATGGGAGCAACGCAGAAATGCGAACAGGTGGAATGATTAGTGTATTTGTTCAGTATATGCATGGAAAGAGAGAGGGTACTCAAGGACTGGCAGATAGCATGCATAGTTTCTTCGTATAAGGGAAAATGGGATACAAGAGAGTGTAAGAACTGTGGGGAAATAAGCCTGTTGATCATACCAGGTAAAGTGTATGGTAGAGTCGGAACATTAAGAAATAATGTTAAGACAGAAAGTAAAATTGTAGAGACACAACATGGTTTACATTTAAGGACATAAGTAAACAGTACTAAGATAAAATTAGGCAACTTTCTGTTGCACTTATTGATTTAGCAAAGACGTATGATAAGTTGGACAGGAGAACAATGTGGCAGATGCTGACAATGTGTAAAATAGGATACTAAAAACATGAACAAGTTTTTAGGTGGATAGTGAGGCTCAAGTTAGGGTATGTAAAAGAAGGGGAAATTATTTTCCAGTAAAAATAGGCCTTAGGCAGGGAAATATGACGTCATCATGGTTGTTTAACGTATTTATAGATGGGGTTGTAAACGAAGTGAACTCTTAAGTGTTGGGGAGAGGTGTGGGATTAATAGGTAGCGAATTTGGTATAAAAATAAGAGGAGTCACAGTTACCTTTTACAGCTGACACGGTTATTTAGGGAGATTCTGAAGAGAAGTTGCAAAGGTTGGAAGACAAGTTTGAGAGGGAATGTAAAAAAAGAAAATTACAGTAGACAACAGGAAAGAGGAAGGTGGTGAGTAACAAAACAAATCTAGGAAATAAAAGATTGGATATCAGAGGTATTTGGCTGTTCTATCACATCAACAAAGCACTGGAACCTTTTGGTTATTCAACGCTTGAAGCATATTCCGCTTCTAACAGTATATAAGAAACTTAAACTATCAGTAACAACTAACTACTGCCGTCAACAATTCGCTCTGATACCAGACAAATCACAAACTACTAAAAATATATTTTTCACATTCCACAATCCATGTCTTTTACAAACACAGGTACACAAAGGAAGGTCTATTGTACCTTACAGTATATCAAACCTCCAGACAAGGAAGAATCCTCAAGCAAATAAAGACAAAGGCAAACAGGAAAGGTGTGGGTTTTACTGCCCATATATTCCCTTCACCAATATATTTACAAATGTACAAAGTGTAATACACTAGCTGATGATGAAGTAGGTGATGAGCAAGGTGCTCATCACCTGCTCCCAGGTGAGTAATCATACAAATTAACACAAGTAATCATAAATGACAAAGTAGGGGAATGCTAACTAGCATCCAGCCTCCCACAACACACCTCAGAACAGCAACATCCACAGATTTAAGAGATCTACACTAAAAGGAAGAAAGGTGCACTTTCACCAACCTGGAGTCACCATTGTGGATAGTTTACGAGGCGAGGAAGGTGTCAATATTGCACTTCTGGCCGGCTGGTGGCAATGGTGGCAGTGTGCTGGTGTCAGAGGCGGTTGAAGATTCAATAAGGCTGGTGATATATGAGGGTGAGGGGGAGGATGTAGGATGAGGTGGGGGTAGGAGGGGTTATTGAGGGATGGGGAGAGCACCAGCCTTCACCAATTGAGGAGATTGACTCAGAATTGGATATTTAGGAAAGCGGGGGGAGAGGCAGAACACACCGTCACACACACACACACACACACACACACACACACACACACACACACACACACACACATACACACACACACACATACACACACATACACAGAGAGGGAACACAGAAACAAGGGGGCACAATTGGAAGCTGAAGACTCAGATGAGTCAAAGGGATGTTAGGAAGCATTTATTCAGCCATAGAGTAGTCAGGAAGGGGAATAGTCTAGCAAACGATGTAGTGGAGTCAGGAACCATACATAGCTTTAAGACAAGGTATGATAAATCTCATGGAGCAGGGAGAGAAGAGACCCAGTAGCGGACAGTGAAGAGGCGGGGCAAGGAGCTGAGTCTCGACCCCTGCAACCACAATTAGGTGAGTACAATTAGGTGAGTACACACACACGCACCACACACCACACCACTCCACACACACCACAAAACACACACCACACAACACACCATACACATTCTCACTACCACACTCACTACCACACACTCACATCACGCACTGGTAACTGTGTGAGGAACACTGGGAACCCAACTGGTAACTGTGTGAGGAACACTGGGAACCCAACTGGTAACTGTGTGAGGAACACTGGGAACCCAACTGGTAACTGTGTAAGGAGCACTGGGAACCCAACTGGTAACTGTGTGAGGAGCACTGGGAACCCAACTGGTAACTGTGTGAGGAACACTGGGAACCCAACTGGTAATTGTGTGAGGAGCACTGGGAACCCAACTGGTAATTGTGTGAGGAGCACTGGGAACCCAACTGGTAACTGTGTGAGGAGCACTGGGAACCCAACTGGTAATTGTGTGAGGAGCACTGGGAACCCAACTGGTAACTGTGTGAGGAGCACTGGGAACCCAACTGGTAACTGTGTGAGGAACACTGGGAACCCAACTGGTAACTGTGTGAGGAACACTGGGAACCCAACTTGTAACTGTGTGAGGAACACTGGGAACCCAACTGGTAATTGTGTGAGGAGCACTGGGAACCAACTGGTATTGTGTGAGGAACACTGGGAACCCAACTGGTAACTGTGTGAGGAACACTGGGAACCCAACTTGTAACTGTGTGAGGAACACTGGGAACCCAACTGGTAACTGTGTGAGGAACACTGGGAACCCAACTGGTAACTGTGTGAGGAACACTGGGAACCCAACTGGTAACTGTGTGAGGAGCACTGGGAACCCAACTGGTAACTGTGTGAGGAACACTGGGAACCCAACTGGTAACTGTGTGAGGAGCACTGGGAACCAACTGGTAACTGTGTGAGGAGCACTGGGAACCCAACTGGTAACTGTGTGAGGAACACTGGGAACCCAACTGGTAACTGTGTGAGGAGCACTGGGAACCCAACTGGTAACTGTGTAAGGAGCACTGGGAACCCAACTGGTAACTGTGTGAGGAACACTGGGAACCCAACTGGTAATTGTGTGAGGAGCACTGGGAACCCAACTGGTAATTGTGTGAGGAGCACTGGGAACCCAACTGGTAATTGTGTGAGGAACACTGGGAACCCAACTGGTAACTGTGTGAGGAACACTGGGAACCCAACTTGTAACTGTGTGAGGAACACTGGGAACCCAACTGGTAACTGTGTGAGGAACACTGGGAACCCAACTGGTAACTGTGTGAGGAACACTGGGAACCCAACTGGTAACTGTGTGAGGAGCACTGGGAACCCAACTGGTAACTGTGTGAGGAACACTGGGAACCCAACTGGTAACTGTGTGAGGAGCACTGGGAACCCAACTGGTAACTGTGTGAGGAGCACTGGGAACCAACTGGTAACTGTGTGAGGAACACTGGGAACCCAACTGGTAACTGTGTGAGGAGCACTGGGAACCAACTGGTAACTGTGTGAGGAACACTGGGAACCCAACTGGTAACTGTGTGAGGAACACTGGGAACCAACTGGTAACTGTGTGAGGAGCACTGGGAACCCAACTGGTAACTGTGTGAGGAACACTGGGAACCCAACTGGTAACTGTGTGAGGAGCACTGGGAACCCAACTGGTAACTGTGTGAGGAGCACTGGGAACCCAACTGGTAACTGTGTGAGGAACACTGGGAACCCAACTGGTAACTGTGTGAGGAACACTGGGAACCCAACTGGTAACTATGTAAGGAACACTGGGAACCCAACTGGTAATTGTGTGAGGAACACTGGGAACCCAACTGGTAACTGTGTGAGGAACACTGGGAACCCAACTGGTAATTGTGTGAGGAGCACTGGGAACCCAACTGGTAATTGTGTGAGGAGCACTGGGAACCAACTGGTAATTGTGTGAGGAACACTGGGAACCCAACTGGTAACTGTGTGAGGAACACTGGGAACCCAACTGGTAACTGTGTGAGGAACACTGGGAACCCAACTGGTAATTGTGTGAGGAACACTGGGACCCCAACTGGTAACTGTGTGAGGAACACTGGGAACCCAACTGGTAACTGTGTGAGGAACACTGGGAACCCAACTGGTAATTGTGTGAGGAACACTGGGAACCAACTGGTAATTGTGTGAGGAACACTGGGAACCTAACTGGTAATTGTGTGAGGAGCACTGGGAACCTAACTGGTAACTGTGTGAGGAACACTGGGAACCCAACTGGTAATTGTGTGAGGAACACTGGGAACCTAACTGGTAATTGTGTGAGGAGCACTGGGAACCTAACTGGTAACTGTGTGAGGAACACTGGGAACCCAACTGGTAACTGTGTGAGGAACACTGGGAACCCAACTGGTAACTGTGTGAGGAGCACTGGGAACCCAACTGGTAACTGTGTGAGGAGCACTGGGAACCCAACTGGTAACTGTGTGAGGAGCACTGGGAACCCAACTGGTAACTGTGTGAGGAACACTGGGAACCCAACTGGTAACTGTGTGAGGAACACTGGGAACCCAACTGGTAACTGTGTGAGGAACACTGGGAACCCAACTGGTAACTGTGTGAGGAACACTGGGAACCCAACTGGTAATTGTGTGAGGAACACTGGGAACCTAACTGGTAATTGTGTGAGGAGCACTGGGAACCCAACTGGTAACTGTGTGAGGAACACTGGGAACCCAACTGGTAATTGTGTGAGGAACACTGGGAACCTAACTGGTAACTGTGTGAGGAACACTGGGAACCCAACTGGTAATTGTGTGAGGAACACTGGGAACCTAACTGGTAATTGTGTGAGGAACACTGGGAACCTAACTGGTAACTGTGTGAGGAACACTGGGAACCCAACTGGTAACTGTGTGAGGAACACTGGGAACCCAACTGGTAAACTGGTAACTGTGAGATGACGATTCACTGTGGCCGCTGTTACTTCAGTCACTGTTTATTTTACATTCATCTTGAATTCAATAATATATCTAATTTCAGTTATGAGAGAGAGAGAGAGAGAGAGAGAGAGAGAGAGAGAGAGAGAGAGAGAGAGAGAGAGAGAGAGAGAGATAGTGGTGACCCCAGACACAGTCTGGTGTGACCACCAATACGTCAGGTCAACTTTAGGGTGTCACCTTCATTTACCTTCTCTCATTTTTCCTTCTCATCTTCCCTTCTCATTCTCCCTCTTGCATTTTCCCTCCCTCCCTCCCTTTCCCCACCTTCCTGATTCCTGGCCTCAGCTAACTGTCAGCCTCACCCGTCATGTCGTAGCTGCCAATTACCTCTAATGATGTCCCACCTGTCACCAGGTGTGTCCCTCACACCACGTGTTGTGTAGCGAGCAACACCTGTCACCTGTCATCTCTCCCCACTACCTAAGATCAAACACCCACCCACCCACCCACCTACTACTTGTGAGTCAGACATATGTGTAGGTGGTACTGTGTGCAGTAAGGGTGTGTAAATATGTGTATGTATATATCTAATTACAAATATTGAGATACTCATTTAAATATGTACGTGTGCAATCATACGAGTGTATGTGCATGCTGACTGTGGTTCTCTGCATGTCACTATGTGAGCTGACATGATGAGCATTTCCGTGTTTTCCTGCAGACTGGTCCAGGCACCTGACCTCTCTACTTATGCTCTGTCATGCAGGTTGACCCTGGCCCTGCTTACCCTGGGTCAGCCTACGTGTTGTGGTTGTTGCTTAGTAACAGGTGACGGCCAGTTTGTTAATGGTGCTCAGACTGATTATTTCCAGGCTGTCACAAGTATATATGTATTCTTAGGTATATACCAAATCTGCATTGCTGTTACGTTCTGTACGTGGGGATTTAGATATGCTGCATTATGTCGTCCAGATATTCGCCCCCTTCAGTATATCCCTCCGTCTCTCCCCGTACATATTAAAGTTTTGTGCCTCGCTCTGTGAACACGGAGATTACCTCATTCTAATTCCATTTCTCCTGTGTATGGGAGAGGCCATCTTGGGAGATGGTAATTCCCAAGTAATAGTAACTCCAGTTCAGCTGGAAGGAAACCTCTGAAACTGTCGTGGCTGACCAACATTTAATGGAATACTTGACGCTAGCCTCAGTGCCCTTACTGAGAGGATTCTAACACTATGGGATCCATGACGTAGCCACTTTTGACAGATATATAATTCTCATTGGACGTCAGCGAGACGTCACGCGCCGTGGCGGGACGTCACCGGGACGACAGAGAACGCCCGTGGTGCGTCGTCGTCAGCGTCGTCTTCACAATGTCAAGCCAAAAAAAAAAAAAAAAAGTTAGTCCGGAGGATCACATTGAAACGCTAACTCTCAGGCCAGAAGTTGAGCGTATTGTGCCAACCCCTTCCCCCAACCCCATTCCACCCTTCCCCTCCCAGGTACAAGTTTCCTGAGCTCTCCTAGTAATGCATTTACGCCTCGACCCCGTTTACGCACCCGTGGCGGCGTACACACACTACGCTGGGACCTCCTCCTCCACCTCCGACACACGCACGGACCACCACTGGGGAAAAGGGACGGGCGTCAGCGGCCGCCGGGGGGATGACCTCCGTCTTCCTTAGCGGGATGTGTCGAAGAGCCAGCTGCCTCAGTGAGGAGGCTGAGTGAGGTGGCTGTCTCTCACACTGAGGGAAAGTTCTCACAATAGAGTCACTGGGGATCACACCGGGGCTAATAATCTCTATCTTTTATTTAATTCTCCTCCCTGCCATGTTGCTGGGCACCTCAGACTGTAGTGTCAGGCTCTAGCTGCTGGACTTTACAGGGCAAGGTTCTAGCAGCAAGAATCATGTGATCATCGTATTATTAAACTTACAAAAGAATGATGAAGAGACGACCAACATCTTAAACCAGACTTACTCTTCCCTACAGCATTATTATATCTCTCTCTATCTATCTATTTCTATATCTCTCTCTCTTCCTCTCTCTCCTGCCAGCCTGCCACTCCTCCCAGCCTGCCACTCCTCCCTGCCTGCCACTCCTCCCAGCCTGCCACTCCTCCCAGCCTGCCACTCCTCCCTGCCTGCCACTCCTCCCAGCCTGCCACTCCTCCCTGCCTGCCACTCCTCCCTGCCACTCCTCCCTGCTTGCTACTCCTCCCTGCCTGCTACTCCTCCCTGCCACTCCTCCCAGACTGCCACTCCTGCCTGCCACTCCTCCCAGCCTGCCACTCCTCCCTGCCTGCTACTCCTCCCTGCCTGCCACTCCTCCCTGCCTGCCACTCCTCCCTGCCTGCTACTCCTCCCTGCCTGCTACTCCTCCCTGCCTGCTACTCCTCCCTGCCACTCCTCCCAGCCTGCCACTCCTCCCTGCTTGCTACTCCTCCCTGCCTGCTACTCCTCCCTGCCTGCCACTCCTCCCTGCCTGCCACTCCTCCCTGCCTGCTACTCCTCCCTGCCTGCTACTCCTCCCTGCCACTCCTCCCAGCCTGCCACTCCTCCCTGCCTGCCACTCCTCCCTGCCTGCTACTCCTCCCTGCCTGCTACTTCTCCCTGCCACTCCTCCCAGCCTGCCACTCCTCCCTGCTTGCTACTCCTCCCTGCCTGCTACTCCTCCCTGCCTGCCACTCCTCCCTGCCTGCCACTCCTCCCTGCCTGCCACTCCTCCCTGCCTGCCACTCCTCCCAGCCTGCCACTCCTCCCTGCCTGCCACTCCTCCCTGCCACCCCTCCCTGCTTGCTACTCCTCCCTGCCTGCTACTCCTCCCTGCCACTCCTCCCAGACTGCCACTCCTGCCTGCCACTCCTCCCAGCCTGCCACTCCTCCCTGCCTGCTACTCCTCCCTGCCTGCCACTCCTCCCTGCCTGCCACTCCTCCCTGCCTGCTACTCCTCCCTGCCTGCTACTCCTCCCTGCCTGGTACTCCTCCCTGCCACTCCTCCCAGCCTGCCACTCCTCCCTGCTTGCTACTCCTCCCTGCCTGCTACTCCCCTGCCTGCCACTCCTCCCTGCCTGCCACTCCTCCATGCCTGCTACTCCTCCCTGCCTGCTACTCCTCCCTGCCACTCCTCCCAGCCTGCCACTCCTCCCTGCCTGCCACTCCTCCCTGCCTGCTACTCCTCCCTGCTTGCTACTCCTCCCTGCCACTCCTCCCAGCCTGCCACTCCTCCCTGCTTGCTACTCCTCCCTGCCTGCTACTCCTCCCTGCCTGCCACTCCTCCCTGCCTGCCACTCCTCCCTGCCTGCTACTCCTCCCTGCCTGCTACTCCTCCCTGCCACTCCTCCCAGCCTGCCACTCCTCTCTGCTTGCTACTCCTCCCTGCCTGCTACTCCTCCCTGCCTGCCACTCCTCCCTGCCTGCCACTCCTCCCTGCCTGCTACTCCTCCCTGCCTGCTACTCCTCCCTGCCACTCCTCCCTGCTTGCTACTCCTCCCTGCTTGCTACTCCTCCCTGCCTGCTACTCCTCCCTGCCTGCTACTCCTCCCTGCCTGCTACTCCTCCCTGCCTGCTACTCCTCCCTGCCACTCCTCCCTGCTTGCTACTCCTCCCTACCTGCTACTCCTCCCTGCCTGCTACTCCTACCTGCTACTCCTCCCTGCCTGCTACTCCTGCCTGCCACTCCTCCCTGACTACCACTCCTGCCTGCCACTCCTCCCTGACTACCACTCCTGCCTGCCACTCCTCCCTGACTACCACTCCTGCCTGGCACTCCTCCCTGACTGCCACTCCTGCCTGCCACTCCTCCTGACTGCCACTCCTGCCTGCCACTCCTCCCTGACTGCCACTCCTGCCTGCCACTCTTCCCTGACTGTCACTCCTCCCTGACTGCAACTCCTGCCTGCCACTCCTGCCTGTCACTCCTTCCTGCATGCCACTCCTTCCTGCCTGCCACTCCTCCCTGCCTGCCACTCATCCCTGCCTGCCACTCCTGCCTGCCACTCCTACCTGACTGCCACTCCTGCCTGGCACTCCTCCCTGCCTGCCACTCCTGCCAGCCTGGCACTCCCTGCCTGCCACTCCTCCCTTCCTGCCACTCCTCCCTGCCTGCCAATTCTGCCAGCCTGGCACTCCCTGCCTGCCACTCCTCCCTTCCTGCCACTCCTCCCTGCCTGCCACTCCTGTCTGCCTGGCACTCCCTGCCTGCCACTTCTCCCTTCCTGCCACTCCTTCCTGCCTGCCACTCCTGCCAGCCTGGCACTCCCTGCCTGCCACTCCTCTCTTCCTGCCACTCCTCCCTGCCTGCCACTCCTGCCTGGCACTACTCCCTGACTGCCACTCCTGCCAGCCTGGCACTCCCTGCCTGCCACTCCTCCCTTCCTGCCACTCCTCCATGCCTGCCACTCCTCCCTGCCTGCCACTTCTGCCAGTCTGCCACTGCACCGTGTGCGGTACGAGTCATTAACCACTCATCTACATATGCATGAAGGAGCGGCGTTGCCAGACGTACAACCACACCAAACTTTTATGCTAATATTTAAACTTAATTTCTCGCTCTTTAGTGAATTTTATGCATAATTTTCCAACCTAGCTTTGATATTGATGGCAGTGAAGGTGACTTTGATATTGATGGCAGTGAAGGTGACTTTGATATTGATGGCAGTGAAAGTGACTTTGATATTGATGGCAGTGAAGGTGACTTTGATATTGATGGCAGTGAAAGTGACTTTGATATTGATGGCAGTGAAGGTGACTTTGATATTGATGGCAGTGAAGTTGACTTTGATATTGATGGCAGTGAAAGTGACTTTGATATTGATGGCAGTGAAAGTGACTTTGATATTGATGGCAGTGAAGGTGACTTTGATATTGATGGCAGTGAAGGTGACTTTGATATTGATGGCCGTGAAAGTGACTTTGATATTGATGGCAGTGAAAGTGACTTTGATATTGATGGCAGTGAAGGTGACTTTGATATTGATGGCAGTGAAGGTGACTTTGATATTGATGGAAGTGAAGTTGACTTTGATATTGATGGCAGTGAAAGTGACTTTGACATTGATAGCAGTGAAAGTGACTTTGATATTGATGGCAGTGAAAGTGACTTTGATATTCATGGCCGTGAAAGTGACTTTGATATTGATGGCAGTGAAAGTGACTTTGGTATTGATGGCAGTGAAGGTGACTTTGATATTGAAGGCAGTGAAGGTGACTTTGATATTGATGGCAGTGAAAGTGACTTTGATATTGATGGCAGTGAAAGTGACTTTGATATTGATGGCAGTGAAAGTGACTTTGATATTGATGACAGTGAAGGTGACTTTGATATTGATGGCAGTGAAAGTGACTTTGATATTGATGACAGTGAAGGTGACTTTGATATTGATGGCAATGAAAGTGACTTTGATATTGATGGCAGTGAAGGTGACTTTGATATTGATGGCAGTGAAGGTGACTTTGATATTGATGGCAGTGAAGGTGACTTTGATATTGATGGCAGTGAAGGTGACTTTGATATTGATGGCAGTGAAGGTGACTTTGATATTGATGGAAGTGAAGTTGACTTTGATATTGATGGCAGTGAAAGTGACTTTGACATTGATAGCAGTGAAAGTGACTTTGATATTGATGGCAGTGAAAGTGACTTTGATATTCATGGCCGTGAAAGTGACTTTGATATTGATGGCAGTGAAAGTGACTTTGCTATTGATGGCAGTGAAGGTGACTTTGATATTGAAGGCAGTGAAGGTGACTTTGATATTGATGGCAGTGAAAGTGACTTTGATATTGATGGCAGTGAAAGTGACTTTGATATTGATGGCAGTGAAGGTGACTTTGATATTGATGGCAGTGAAAGTGACTTTGATATTGATGACAGTGAAGGTGACTTTGATATTGATGGCAGTGAAAGTGACTTTGATATTGATGGCAGTGAAGGTGACTTTGATATTGATGGCAGTGAAGGTGACTTTGATATTGATGGCAGTGAAGGTGACTTTGATATTGATGGCAGTGAAGGTGACTTTGATATTGATGGCAGTGAAGGTGACTTTGATATTGATGGCAGTGAAGGTGATCTTCATATTGATGACAGTGAAGGTGACTGAACATTGCGGGGTGAAGATGACTGTGACGTCAGTGACACCAAGTCACCTCCTTATTGCTAAGTCACTATGAAGCGCTGAACCCACTGGGGGCATTCATGTTTGATCCAAGGTAAGGGAGAGAAACTCCAATTGTAAATACATGATTTTGAATTTTAAGGAATTATGTAATATATATATATATATATATATATATATATATATATATATATATATATATATATATATATATATATATATATATATATATATATATATTATTAGAATTAGCAACCTTCACAAGGTCACCTCAGTATTGGAAACCTTGATTTTTTTTTGTTCCAAACAAAGAAATAACTTGATTTTCTTTTTTTGCGTTTCGTGATATGCAAATATTGGTGTTATTGTTTAGTTGAGAAACACCTGGGTAATTGTGACCTCTAACTCAACATTACCATAGTTAATGTTATTATGTAAATATATCTGTCACTGTGTGTGTGGTCAACCACACACACACACATCACACAAACATACACACACAAACATACACACACACACACACACACACACAAACATACACACACAAACATACACACACACACACACACACACACACACACACACATACACACACACACACACACACACACACACACACATACACACACACACACACACACACACACACATACACACACACACACACACACACACACACACAATTTAAAACAAGATTACTGCATGTAGGATTGGAGACGGAGTGGGTGGTGGGCTGGTGGGTGGTGGGCTGGTGGGTGGTGGGTTGTTGGGTGGTGGGCTGGTGGGTGGTGGGCTGGTGGGTGGTTAATGGAGGATGGTGGGATGGTGGGCTTGTGGGTGGTGGGCTTGTGGGTGGTGGGCTTGTGGGTGGTGGGCTGGTGGGTGGTGGGTTGGTGGGTGGTGGGCTTGTGGGTGGTGGGCTGGTGGGTGGTGGGCTGGTGGGTGGTGGGCTGGTGGGTGGTGGGCTGGTGGGTGGTGGGCTGGTGGGTGGTGGGCTGGTGGGTGGTGGGCTGGTGGGTGGTGGGTTAGTGGGTGGTGGGCTGGTGGGTGGTGGGTTGTGGGTGGTGGGTTAGTGGGTGGTGGGCTGGTGGGTGGTGGGCTGGTGGGTGGTGGCTGGTGGGTGGTGGGCTGGTGGGTGGTGGGCTGGTGGGTGGTGGGCTGGTGGGTGGTGGGCTGGTGGGTGGTGGACTGGTGGGTGGTGGGCTGGTGGTGGCTGTGGTGAAAAGTAGAGACATGGTGTTGTTCAGATAGTGGATTGACATTACTTGAAGCAGCTGAGATTAGTGAAGCTCAGCTCACCAGTGTGGAGGAGCTCAGCTCACCAGTGTGGAGGAGCTCAGCTCACCAGTGTGGAGGAGCTCAGCTAACCAGTGTGGAGGAGCTCAGCTCACCAGTGTGGTGACTCAGCAAGACTAGGAGCAGAAGAAGGAGGAAGAGGAAGTAGCCGAAAGGAACAAATAAGAAAATCGAGGGAAGGACAAGAGAACAGGGGAATTAGGGGAGAGAAGAAAAAGAAGAAATGGGGAGAAAGGGAGAGAGAGAGGAAGCAGAGGTGAGAAAATGAAAGTGTGGGAATGAAGGAGAGGTAATGGAGGGAGGGAGGATTGAGGGGAGGGGCGGTTGGAAGGGAGGTTAGTGGAGGGAGGAGAGGTTAGTGGAGGGAGGAGAGGTTAGTGGAGGGGAGGAGAGGTTAGTGGAGGGAAGGAGAAGTTAGTGGGGGAGGAGAGGTTAGTGGAGGGAGGAGAGGAGGGGAGAAGATTGGTGGAGGAAGAGAAGGGGAGGAGTAGTGGAGGAGAGAGAGAGAGAGAGAGAGAGAGAGAGAGAGAGGAGAAAGAGAGGAGAGAGAGGAGGAGAGAGAGAGAGAGAGAGAGAGAGAGAGAGGAGAGAGAGAGAGAGAGAGAGAGAGAGAGAGAGAGAGAGAGAGAGAGAGAGAAGAAAGAAAAACAACAGACACAGACAGGCAGACACGGTAGCAGAAACAAGAAAGAAAGAGTGTCAGACAGGCTTGTACACAGACTGGTACAGACTGAGGCAGGTAAACGATAAGGCTCTTGGAGCTGGGAGAGAGTGGACCTAGTAGCGACCAGCGAAGAGGCGGGACCAGGAGCTGTGAATCGACCCCTGCAGCCACAAGTAGGTTAGTAGACACAGGTAGAAATAATTAGATAAAAAAAATGGAAAATGGTCTATGTACAGGACCTGACTTATGTACAGGAACCTGACTTATGTACAGGAACCTGACTTATGTACAGGAACCTGACTTATGTACAGGAACCTGATTTATGTACAGGAACCTGACTTATGTACAGGAACCTGACCTATGTACAGGAACCTGTCTTATGTACAGGAACCTGACTTATGTACAGGAACCTGACCTATGTACAGGAACCTGACTTATGTACAGGAACCTGACCTATGTACAGGAACCTGTCTTATGTACAGGAACCTGACTTATGTACAGGAACCTGACTTATGTACAGGAACCTGACTTATGTACAGGAACCTGACTTATGTACAGGAACCTGACTTATGTACAGGAACCTGACTTATGTACAGGAACCTGTCTTATGTACAGGAACCTGACTTATGTACAGGAACCTGACTTATGTACAGGAACCTGACTTATGTACAGGAACCTGACTTATGTACAGGAACCTGACTTATGTACAGGAACCTGACTTATGTACAGGAACCTGACTTATGTACAGGAACCTGACTTATGTACAGGAACCTGACTTATGTACAGGAACCTGACTTATGTACAGGAACCTGACTTATGTACAGGAACCTGACTTATGTACAGGAAACTGACTTATGTACAGGAACCTGACTTATGTACAGGAACCTGACTTATGTACAGGAACCTGACTTATGTACAGGAACCTGACTTATGTACAGGAACCTGACTTATGTACAGGAACCTGACTTATGCACAGGAACCTGACTTATGTACAGGAACCTGACTTATGTACAGGAACCTGACTTATGTACATGAACCTGACTTATGTACAGGAACCTGACTTATGTACAGGAACCTGACTTATGTACAGGAACCTGACTTATGTACAGGAACCTGACTTATGTACAGGAACCTGACTTATATACAGGAACCTGACTTATGTACAGGAACCTGACTTATGTACAGGAACCTGACTTATGTACAGGAACCTGACTTATGTACAGGAACCTGACTTATGTACAGGAACCTGACTTATGTACAGGAACCTGACTTATGTACAGGAACCTGACTTATGTACAGGAACCTGACTTATGTACAGGAACCTGACTTATGTACAGGAACCTGACTTATGTACAGGAACCTGACTTATGTACAGGAACCTGACTTATGTACAGGAACCTGACTTATGTACAGGAACCTGACTTATGTACAGGAACCTGACTTATGTACAGGAACCTGACTTATGTACAGGACCCTGACTTATGTACAGGACCCTGACTTATGTACAGGAACCTGACTTATGTACAGGACCCTGACTTATGTACAGGACCTGACTTATGTACAGGAACCTGACTTTTGTACAGGAACCTGTCTTATGTACAGGACCCTGACTTATGTACAGGACCTGACTTATGTACAGGAACCTGACTTATGTACAGGAACCTGACTTATGTACAGGAACCTGACTTATGTACAGGACCCTGACTTATGTACAGGACCCTGTCTTATGTACAGGACCTGACTTATGTACAGGAACCTGACTTTTGTACAGGACCTGACTTGTGTACAGGAACCTGACCTATGTACAGGAACCTGACCTAAGTACAGGAACCTGACCTATGTACAGGAACTTGGTTTATTTTGTTTCCTCACGTGATGTTGGGTCACATGTGGGGTCACATGTGGGGTCACATGTGGGGTCTCACATGAGGGGTCACATGTGGGGTCACATGTGGGGTCACATGAGGGGTCACACATGCAGTAAATGGGGGGTAAAGGAACATTTCCTCACAGTCCACAAGACTTGTGGCACCACACACGGCACGTAAGACGGTGCCCCGTGCCACACCTCAAAACAGTGTCAGTGTTATCCAGCGAACAGTGTCAGTGTTATCCAGAGAACAGTATCAGTGTTATCCAGAGAACAGTATCAGTGTTATCCAGAGAACAATGTCAGTGTTATCCAGGGAACAATGTCAGTGTTATCCAGAGAACAATGTCAGTGTTATCCAGAGAACAATGTCAGTGTTATCCAGAGAACAATGTCAGTGTTACCCAGACAACAATGTCAGTGTTATCCAGACAACAATGTCAGTGTTATCCAGACAACAATGTCAGTGTTATCCAGACAACAATGTCAGTGTTATCCAGAGAACAGCATCAGTGTTATCCAGACAACAATGTTAGTGTTATCCAGAGAACAGTATCAGTGTTATCCAGAGAACAATGTCAGTGTTATCCAGACAACAATGACAGTGTTATCCAGACAACAATGTCAGTGTTATCCAGAGAACAGTATCAGTGTTATCCAGACAACAATGTCAGTGTTATCCAGACAACAATGTCAGTGTTATCCAGAGAACAGTATCAGTGTTATCCAGACAACAATGTCAGTGTTATCCAGAGAACAATGTCAGTGTTATCCAGAGAACAGTATCAGTGTTATCCAGAGAACAATGTCAGTGTTATCCAGAGAACAATGTCAGTGTTATCCAGAGAACAATGTCAGTGTTATCCAGAGAACAATGTCAGTGTTATCCAGATAACAATGTCAGTGTTACCCAGGCAACAATGTCAGTGTTATCCAGTGAACAATGTCAGTGTTATCCAGACAACAATGTCAGTGTTATCCAGACAACAATGTCAGTGTTATCCAGTGAACAATGTCAGTGTTATCCAGTGAACAATGTCAGTGTTATCCAGTGAACAATGTCAGTGTTATCCAGACAACAATGTCAGTGTTATCCAGACAACAATGTCAGTGTTATCCAGTGAACAATGTCAGTGTTATCCAGTGAACAATGTCAGTGTTATCCAGTGAACAATGTCAGTGTTATCCAGACAACAATGTCAGTGTTATCCAGACAACAATGTCAGTGTTATCCAGACAACAATGTCAGTGTTATCCAGTGAACAATGTCAGTGTTATCCAGTGAACAATGTCAGTGTTATCCAGTGAACAATGTCAGTGTTATCCAGTGAACAATGTCAGTGTTATCCAGTGAACAACGTCAGTGTTATCCAGTGAACAAGGAAGTTGAGAACATCTCGAAAATTATCGAATTTTTTTGGACCGAAATGAAAGACAAACTTGTCTCCAGACGCACATGGTCAGCGCTACGCTTGACCCAGACGCACATGGTCAGTGCTACGCTTGACCCAGACGCACATGGTCAGCGCTACGCTTGACCCAGACGCACATGGTCAGCGCTACGCTTGACCCAGACGCACATGGTCAGTGCTACGCTTGACCCAGACGCACATGGTCAGTGCTATGCTTGACCCAGACGCACATGGTCAGTGCTACGCTTGACCCAGACGCACATGGTCAGTGCTATGCTTGACCCAGACGCACATGGTCAGCGCTACGCTTGACCCAGACGCACATGGTCAGTGCTATGCTTGACCCAGACGCACATGGTCAGTGCTACGCTTGACCCAGACGCACATGGTCAGTGCTACGCTTGACCCAGACGCACATGGTCAGCGCTACGCTTGACCCAGACGCACATGGTCAGCGCTACGCTTGACCCAGACGCACATGGTCAGCGCTACGCTTGACCCAGACGCATATGGCTAGTGCTACGCTTGACCCAGACGCACATGGTCAGTGCTACGCTTGACCCAGACGCATATGGTCAGCGCTACGCTTGACCCAGACGCATATGGTCAGTGCTACGCTTGACCCAGACGCATATGGTTTGTGCTACGCTTGACGCAGATGAAAAAAAAAAATTGGATTCCAGAAACGAACTTGACTTACCTTACAAAACGTTTTGATTCTATGCCTAACCGACTGAAATTGGTAATCAGATCAGGTGGAATATAACCAAACATTAAAACGCAAGTGAAATTTGATGTTCTTACCCTTTTCCCAATGCTCATAAAAAAATTCCCTTTTCAAGTTGACAAGGACCAAGCATCACGTACTCAACCCACCATCATTGGCAGAGTCTGTGTAGCGAGAGAATGTTAATAATATATTTATACAACGCTAGTAAAGTTTATTTGGAAAAATTTCGCTCCTGGAAGCTTGAAAATTTAATACAGGACATGAAAGATTACCAGTAAATATTGGAAAAGAGTAGTCAGGTGCGGAAGACGTCAGGTAGTGTGTCGATCAGGTCACCTTATCGTGTTGTCTTCCCGGGGTTGCACCA